>JAEUWN010000317.1:0-28401 GCA_018524465.1 Podaxis pistillaris
CTTTCCCATAGCACAACCTTCACATGGTTTCAAGCTATTTTTGGGAATATCTACAGGAGGAAAGCCAATCGTATTTGTCTCAAAATGTTTGAGGATACAGTCTGATGGGTGTCCCATTCTATTATGAATGATATTATAACCCAGGTCGAAATTAGTTGCAAAAGCATGCATATCATATGGATGCTTTATAATCTTACTCTTCACATAGTGTAGAGTATTTGACCAATCTATCATCGGTTTAGCAACTAATATGGGTCGTCCCATATCATCATTGACACATGAGCAATCATCAGTTGTTTCTATCTTAGCTCCAGCCTTGGCAAGCTGTCCAACTGATAACAATTGATCTCTACTACCTTTAAGGTAATGTACCAGATATAGATATGAATGATTTAATATCTGTGTACCGTTATCTGTATTAATCACAGCTTCTATTAATACTGTTCCATGACCCAGTGCTAGCATTGGTTCACTGGCAGTGAAGACTTGTATTGGTTCAGGGTAATATTGGAAGTCAATGAAGTCTTCCAAATAAGGCATATAATGCCCTGATGCTCCTGAATCCAAAAGCCATGTTGCATCGTATTCATCCATCCTTATTGGTTCATCTAAGTGCTCAGAGATTACTTTCGGACACAGGTAAGGAGGTTCATGCACTGAATGAATAACATTAAAACGAGATGTGCTTGTGCACATCGCAACATATTCAGTACATGTTACATCGCTAAGAAAGTCCAAATTTATGAGCCACCTAGTAACCCACTCCTGTAGCAGTAGGTGCTCATCTCCTCTTCCTCCTTCTGCCTTGCTCCGGCAGCCCTCTAACCTCCTTGACGTTTGGCCTTGTCCCTGCGCTTCTTGCCAGGTTTGGCCTTCTTCCCTGAGGAAGGCGTCATGACAGGTCTGAGAACGGAGAAGATCATCAGCACTTGATGAATTAATAGAATGGAGAATTATGTACCCCATCAACTTCTTCTTCTCGAAGTTGCTACCATAATCAGTGTCATCACTGGCATCGAAGTCCACATCTGAAAGATGACATGGGCCATTGACGAGTGGTGGGTGATCTTCGACATCGCTCCTGAAGAGATCAATCTCATCATTGGGATGAGATGCTCCAGGGAGTTTAGGAGAAGAAGGCAGTGCAGGCAGAACATCAACCAATGAGGTTGAAGGCACCATAGCCTCATCCCATTCATGTTCTGTTAATCCAAATGAGTAAAGGTATTCCTGTTTGGAAGAATCAGTGGGATAACCTTCAGGGTTCTTGTTGATCATGACGAGGGCTTCTTGCAATGCCCTAGAACTCTGCACTTTCTGTTGTGTAACAAGAAAATGAATCAGTCTGAGTTGACTAATTGGATTAACACATACGTTTTCTGCAGGGTCACAAGTATCCTTAATGACACCAAAATAAATTAATTGGTTCATAAGATCTTGGTAAAAGCGACTCACATGTGGGATTGAGGTTTCCCCCATAGCCTTGGCTTTGCCTTTCTTGAAGTGAAGCACCTTGGCCTTCCTCTGCTTCTCCTCCTTGTGTTCTCGGAGGGCTTCTTCGATGACATCATACAGCTTCTCGGGATGCTGCATGGAAGGAGTGGTCTTTTTAGGGTTATTAATCCATTTCCCCATTCAGACATGTCGAGCATAATTGCTTACCTTGACTGGGTGACCGGGAGGAAGAAGACCAGAATGTCCTGGAAGTGGTGGGAAGTCTTTGTTGAAAGAGCAGGCTTTCTCACTTGCTTCTTCTAGCAACATGAGGAGTAAAGTTTCCTCAATTAGTTCCAGAATGCTTCACCTGATAGGAAGGTGACAAAGCTTATGGGCTCGATTGATGTTGCGATAGCATTGAGTGCGAACCTTCTGTTCCTCGCGAAGCATGTCCAATGACTTAGTTGCAGTGTCAGACCACTGACACTTCATCACCTTGAGGGTTTCCTGTACTTCCTGTGCAAGATCAATGATCTCCTACTCAAGGATGGCAGTAAAACAGAGGTTACTTGCCTCTATTTTTAACTCCTCAAACTTACGCTTCTCCTGAATTGCAGAAGAGTAAGTAGGGACGATGGGAATGGGGTTCTGGGAACACACCTGTCAAGAAAGTGATGGAAGCAGGGGACGATCCTGCGGGACTGAAGCAGTGAGACATTGCTAGACCAGAGCCTGAGGCAGCACAGCTGAAGTGACTGCAGGCAGCCTTTGGATCTGATCTAAGAGGTCGAAAGGGTGCATGTTGGGACCAGTGTAAGGTCTACCAGCA
Source organism: Podaxis pistillaris (assembly GCA_018524465.1). NCBI lineage: Eukaryota > Fungi > Basidiomycota > Agaricomycetes > Agaricales > Agaricaceae > Podaxis > Podaxis pistillaris. Next base: position 2,267 of record JAEUWN010000317.1, read on the forward strand.
CCAACAGAGATGTGGGGAGCGTCTCGAGCTGCTAGTCAGGCAGGTGCAGCAAAACCCACCATGGAATCGGCTGGTTTGGCTGTTGCGGAGGGGGACTTTTTCTTCTTGGGAGCCCTCTTCTTCTTCGGCTTGACGGTCTGCCATTGACCAGGCTGACTGGCTTGTCCTTGAGGCTTGGGACCATTGGAGGTTTTATCCTGGCCAACAGGCTGAGGGATAAATCGACTCCAAGGTGGGCCAGGATGAGACTTGTTCCAGGCAGAGGGACCACCTTGGTTATTTGGGAGCTTAGCTTTAGATGCAGTAGCAGTAGCATTGGCTGGATGAGTGGACATTTTGTTATGACCACTCTTCTGTGCCCATTCTGCATTTAAAGCTTCAGTGACCACTTGCCATGTTAGGCCAGCTATGGTTGTCTTGTTGGTCAACAATGATTGTCAGACCGAGTCCCATTCGTCTGGAATAGCTGAAAGAAGAACCATAGCTCTGAGTACTTCAGGTATAGCTGCCGTAGCTTCTTCTACCTGAGCGAAGAGAGTTGCCATTTCAGCAATGTCAATGGCAATATCACATCTGCCAGTGATTCTCTTCTTCAGAGCTCAACTAAACAGTCCATACACATGAGCTGGACCAAGCGTTCCAAATTGGGTTTGCAGATAGTCCCATAGTTGCTCAGGATCTGTTTTGCTGTGAAGCAGCAATGAGTCCGGCAAGGTATTTTCAATGACAGATATGGCTTGTGCCTTCATCTGGTTCTGCTGAGCTGTTTCAGCTGCATCATTCGCTCCAGGTGCCATTGCAGTTCCTTCAGTCAGGGTCCAGCCCGACTCAGTGGAACCTGTAACACTAATCAAGGAAAGAGCTCCTTGAAGACAGCGAGCCCAGAACTTGTAGTTAGAGGGGCCCTCAAGTTTAGGAAGGGTAGAAGTAGCGATAGCCGATGCCATTTCTGATGTATCAAAAAAATTGGCAGTAAGATGTTCGACTAAAAGCCAATAATATGGGGTATCAGTATAATGCAATAATACAGATAACGATCAGGTAGTTATCCCAAGACATCTTTATCTCAATCCTAAATTAATAGGAGAGAATCCTTGAAAGGAGAGTCTCGGGGCCCATAACCTGATAAGAAGAGAATGAAGATTGCTGCTACACATGCATAGCGTCAGTGGAGAGTAAACCAGTTACTCACAATCCGAGAAGATATAGTCTGGGAACAGTAAAGGTAGATCTTCGAGACAACCAGAGAAAGGGATACTGAATTGATGATAGCAAGGAATGGTTGGGTAGAGAGCTGAGTAGTCGAGTAGACGAGGAATGTAAAACTCCAGTGAAGAAAATACGCTACTACAAAGAGGTTTAAATACCGTAGAGAGTAGCTACACTGGGCAAAGGGTATAATACATGCATGAGTAAGAAAACATAAGGCATACGCACGTATAACATGAAGGAATTGCATGTAAAGTTCAATAATAGAAGAAACATGACTCTACTGTATGCTACAGGAGTCATAAGAAGCATAGAACGTTTCTACTAGTCATAATCCATGAGGATATGAGTAATACTACCACAAGCCGTACGTCTACACAAGTGTTGTATGTCTAATAATAGAAACATATCATAGCACGAAGCTATGGGGGATTCCAAAAATACATTTGCTCTGTCAATGCAGAGTGCATACATCGAGGATTCAGCATGTTCTGCTGATGGCAAGTATATGTGTAAGCGTGATGCTGATTAATTCCTCAACACCCGCTCCATGCTCATGGATACTCAAACTGCTGGACGCCACGTACTAGTGGTCCCGGTGTCCACTGACGACCTTAAAAAAGGTTCACTAAGCATGAGACCTGACATGGGCAGAGAGGGCAGTCGCACCAACCACCGTCTCCAGCGCGAAGACCATGATGAACATTCACTATCTCCCAGCTATCAGTACTTCAAACGTCTTGTCTGCTCTGGTGAGCCATGTCGTGACTTTTGACCTGGTGAGCATGCCTCAATGATGCCCGTAGTGCGCCCACGTATACTTTCATTACATGAAGATAAAAGCATTTGGGGATCTATACTATGCCTCCTCTTTATACCAGCACTACAGGCCAGATTCCTACTAAATTGTTGTCATCCATTGCTACAAGCAGTATCCACCGCGTTCTCCTTGTACTAAGCGATATTACTGACGTCCATCGTTGCTTACCGCCTCCCACCTTCCACCCTCTTTTCAAATATCCAAGGCCTCTCACCTGCAGAATAACAAAATGGGCGGGTGCCTGGGTTGGACTGCATGGAAAAACGCACCACTGGACCAAAGCTCTCCACCGCCGTTATGGTCCCGTCGTTCGTCCCGGTAAAGACTATGCTTCATCTCCTTTTCACCCCATGCTCACCATTGTCCAGACCCGAACGAACCCTCGATCGTTGATAAGGAGTTGCTCCCCTCCACCCTTGGATCCCAAGGGACGCCAAAAAGGATCGAGTAAGTCAGACACCAGCCTTTCAGAAATCGCAGGCATATCTAACTCAAAACACCCCAACCTTTACCCCATTTGAACCTCTTTACCGTCATTTACAACGATATATCACGGTCAATGCCGGTCTGGGAGGGCAGACGATTTGGAAAGGTGGAAGGGAAAAAGTACGACAGCCTGACGTTTCTCGAGATCGGGGAGAGCACGCGAAATTGCGCAAACCTTGGAACAAGACGTTCTCTGTCGCGCCTGTCCGAGGATACGAGGCTCTTTTGGTTGAGCGTCTGAAGAAGTTGATGCGGGGATTGGAAAAGACCTGCCGCGACTCTCCTGATGATATTGGAAGAGTTGATTTGGCGGAGTGGATCAGTTACCTGGCGTTTGATTTCATGGGTGATCTAGCGTATGGTTCCTTATTACTGCTTTATGCGCGTTTCACGGGCTGATCTACATATTGCCAGGTTCGGTGGTTCTTTCAATACCTTGGAGGGAGGCGATTCTTTCGGATTCATCCAGGGAATGTACGACGTGATGGTGTCAGTCCTCTATCTTGCTGAAGTTATCATTAATTGTATCCAAAACGAGCTTTTAAGATCCCGAATGTCACATAACATATTCCATGGGTCTTTCAACTCCTTAAAAGCCTGCCCATCGCCAATGCCACATTGATCCGCTTCATGGCATTTGCACAGGCCCAGGTCAAAAAGCGTTTGAACTATACTCCAAAGCACCTTGATATTTTCCACTACATGGTGAGGTATTCTGGAAATTATGTCGTTCCTTGTTCATATTTTCCCCAAGATTGAAGCGACAGAAGAAGCCGACTCTGGTATGGACCCAGAGGCCTCTCCTTGCCATTGCCATGGGTTCTGATACGACCGCGTCCGTGCTGAGCAATGTCTTCTACTACCTCATGCGCCACCCCAATTGTTGCAAGCGCCTACAGGCAGAGAGATTGACGGGGCTCTCACTGGTTCACAGTCTATCGGGGTGGACCGGTTGACCAATCTGAGTTCCTTGAACGCAGTAATGTGAGTATAACTGAACATGCGCCCACCATCCATCCGTCTGATCCTTCACTTAGAAACGAGACTTTACAGCTTCAGCCAGCGTTGCCAACGCACCCAAACCGTGCGCCTTCTCTGGGTAGCGGCGGCAACATGCTCGGAAAATCGATGTGAGTGGCTCTCATTCCAGAGTTCAACACCAAGTTGGTTTTCCTCACTGGCGGCGGATCGTCTCTCACAACAGGCGGATCCCCGAAGGCACTTCAATCATCGTGTCACCTTACGCAATGCACCGCGATCCTGCATACTTTTCTCCTCAACCTGATGGCTTCTGGCCAGACCGATGGCTCCAAGGTTCCCTCCCGATAACATCTCTAGCACTCGGAAGAACCGAGCCATTCATACTGGCAAAAGACGCGTTCATCCCGTTCTCAGTTGATCCAGCCAATTGCTCAGGAAAGCCCCTCGCATTAATGGAGATGAGGCTCGCGAATTGCCAATATAATTCGACAATTCGATGTAGCTTTTGACGAGGGTTATGACCCTGATCAGTGGGAGAGTTGCTGGATCGTTTCGTCATGGTCAAAGGGCAACTGAGGACAGCTCTCAAGTCGCGGAAATAGGCGAAAGAAAAGGAGCTATCCGATACACGAAGATTTGGACCGTCAAGATCCTAGATAGATTGTTAGCGCTCGCTATTCATTAACATAGTTACGAATCAGGAATACAAGATATCTGCCAATGCCCAGGAAGTCATTAAGTTCATAATCCAATTAAGTACCTGCAGGTATATCGACCCACCACGCACCTAATCCTCAGCCTATCACAAAGACAACAGAAAGAAAAAAAAAAAGAATAGCATTAGGGTATGATAAATTCCTATATTACGTGGAAGAAGGCGAGCTGAGCCAAGCCAAAAAGGAAAACGGGGGAACCAAAAAGAAAGGAAAGAGGAAAAAGACAAAATGAAACAAGATGCGAAAGCTACAAAGGTGGTGCGGAGGTGGATGATGGAAAGATAATTAGGTTTGACTTGGGTGAGCCGTTCAGGAAATGTTCATGTGAAAGGGAGGAGCAACAGGTAAGAAAGGAAAGCACTGAACATAGCCGACGATAAAAAGCGGAAAGCCGAGACTCAAACACAGTTCACTGGTCGACATCCATAATACGCATAAGGCATACGCATATACTCCATTCCATTCCATATCTCATTTTCTTGATTTTCTTGATATATGTGGTGATACAGTGTCGGGGAAGAGAGAGGGGGAGGTTGCAGAGCAACCGATGATCCACGGCGTTCGACAGGGTAGGGTATTCAGCGCTCACTGACCCAACCTCTGCAAATCAGCGCGCCTGAAATCACCCGAAGTCATCAGCAACGAACATCAAAGAATAAAAGAACGAAAAACTCACTGCCGAATGGTATCATACAAAAACTTGTAACTCCTCAAATTCCCTTTCAACCTCCTAATATCCAAACTGAACGTATCATTCAACCTATCAATCCTGGTCAACTCCACGCTGAACCGCACTTCATCTCCCGCGTCCTGCGACGGGTCTCCATACGTCGTCTCCTGCATCACCACCACCGGTGCCCCAGCACCATTCAAACCAGAGTTCGCGGACGGTGGGAGACCTTCCGATGTCGGAGTGCTAGGCGAGATAACAACCGAACTCTCATCATCGAATGCAAGCGGTGTTGAAGCTGGGTGGTGTGCAGACACGGCAGAGACTTGGGAGGACTGACGACGCATAAGGAGACCACGAAGCATATTGCCCGTAGCACCGAAAGACGTCTGATGAGGGAGCGGTAAACCGCGTTTATCCACCTAACAAACGTCAGTCTCAGCCAGAGGGAAATAACGGATCAAACGAAAACACATACCCCATTGGAAGCGGCACTCCCAAGCATAGCAAACGCCGCCACATCTCCCTCCTTTTGCCCATTCGCAGCCACACCAGAGCCTCCATTCACACCAGCGCCAACCTGTGTCAACTGCACCCCAACAACACCCTTCCTCTTCTTCTGCCTCACACACCGATACTTGTACTCACTCTCAAGCATAATCTCCACTCCCATCCCCTCCAAAATCTCCTTCACATGTTTCATAACCTCCTCAGGCGGCCTCGTCGTAATCGTCGTCTGATCCACAGCACCATGGTGTATCCTCAACTTCTCATGCGGGTGTTTCGGCTGCTTCGACGGAGTCTGCTGAGACGAAGACGTATGTTTGGCCGAGGATGATCCGCCAACTGTAACACTGTTCCTGAACTTTTGGACAAAATTAGGTGTAGAGAACGTCATAACCGAATTTTCCGTCATTGTCGAGGCAGTCCTCTTCGGGTGTCCTGGCGCACTGGGTGTTTGTGGTACACCGCCCACACCGCTAGCATTACCACCAGATGGGATCCTCGTGGTAGTCGACGTCGGAGTCGTAAGTGTCAACGCCGGGTTGTTCACACCACCCACAGCCGGGGCGTTCACCACCTGCTCTTCGTCTGCGGAATTCGTGGTAGAAGGAAGGATACCCATCGAATCGCGTCCTTTTGACTTGGTCCGGAACCACGCCATGACTTTCCTAGCTTTACTCGTCGACGCGGGCATACCCGACCCTCCAACACCGGGCTCCGCCGTACCCTCTCCTGCACCGACACTCGAACCATCAACATTGAACGACCCAGCACTCGAAGCTGGCATAATCGCGCTTTGCGGGACCTTTGCATTAGAGGGGTTAGGTGAAGGCGTAGGAGGAACAGGCGGCGCAAGCGAAGCCGCAGACGCATTACTCGGCTCAGTCGGCAACGTCGCAGTCTTCTTCCCTGACCGACCACGAATCGTCCGGCTAATAGGCTCGACCATAACGGTCAACGTATTCCTCCTAGTCTTCTTCTTCTCCTCTTTACCCTCCTTCTCCTTCGACGGCGACTTCTCTTTATCCTTATCAGGTGAAGCGGTCAACAATGACGCAGCACTCGCACTCGCACCCGACTCGGACGGTACACGACTTGTCGGAGTACCAGTCGCAGTCGCTGACGAATCCACAACGGGAGTCGCAGGCGTCCCAGCATTCCCACCAAAGATCTTGACAAACCCAAACTTGTCAACGCTCGATTGTCCTTTCCTGTGTCCTTGTCCGGTCTTCTTAGAGAACGAGGAAGTAGCGCTAGCAGTGCTCGCAGTCTCCTTGTCCTTCTCTTTCTCCTTCTCCCGAGGGCGTTGATCCTTATCCTTTGTCGGTTCTTTGGTATCTGATGTGGGAATAGCAGTAACAGCATCACCGGCTGTCGCTGGCGTGCTAATACTAAGTGTGGGTATATCCTGTTGTTGTGGTTGTGATGGTGGGACGGATCGAGTTGGTATCTTGCTAGGTGGTGGTGCTTGTGAAGATTTCGGCGGAGGAGCGGGTGCGGACGCCGAAACCGGGGCCGGGGCAGAAGGGGAAGGTGATGCGGGCAGAGGCTTGGTTGAACTGGTAGAGGCGCGTCTGTCTTTAGCAGACTGCTGTGGCTGAGGCTGTAGTGGTTGGGGTATCCGTGACGGGGGTTGCTGGGTGCTGGTGCTGGTATGGTCCGTACTGGAGCGTCCACGGCGTTCATCACTCCTCCGGTTGCTTCTCGGCTCATCATATTCGACTTGAATGGTGTGCCTAAATCCACTAGCTCCTCCGCTATTATTCTGCTTGTGTCCCTTGTTACTGGAAGATTGAGTAGTACTGCCATTCACTGGAGCCTTCTCTTCTGGGATCTTGGAAGATGTGCCTGCCGCGGCGGCAGCACCAAGAGAAGATGATGCCTGCCCAGGCGGAGGAGCGAAGGGATCATCGGAAGTAATTCCGTGGGCACTAGGGCTTCCATAAGCAGGTTTCTTGCCCGCAGCACTTCCATTTGGTGTCCCGGGGCCGAGATTTCGGTTAGGAGAAGATGTGGATTGGTGTAGACTCTGGTCAACGGAAGATTCATAAAGATACTCGGGTTGGGTGGAGCGGCTGCGGTTTGGAAGACCAGAATGGGTAGCTTCACGTCCGTGGTTGGTACGCTGAGAGCCCGAGGGTTGATTATTGTTCTGGGCCATGGCAGCAGCGCGCATTTGGCGTTGATATGCGAGCCGACGTTGTTGATGTTGTTCCAACGCTGCACGTTCGAGCTCTTCTGCAGTTTTGCCGAAAGCATTGGGGAGACCGTCGGTACGGGGCGTGCCTGCGTGGGCGGAGAGCCAACGGTGACGCATGATACTGTCAAGGTTGGCGCGTCGTGTAGGGTCTGGTACGAGCATCATGCTAAGGAGGTCTCTGGCATCTGCCGAGATGTAGTCGGGGAAGGAGAGGGGAGTGCTAACGATATATTTGTACAGTAGATTGATGTTGTCGCCATCCGGGTTGGCAGGATCGTCGTCGAAGGGAAGGTAGCCAGCGAGCATGGCGTAAAGAATGACACCACAGCTCCAGATGTCGACGGCGCTACCAACATAGAGACCCTCACTAATGACTAGTTCGGGTGCGGCGTAACAAGGACTGCCGCAACTAGTCTGCATGAGGTCATCGGCCTTGTGTTCGAAGCGGTTGGCGAAACCAAAGTCTGTGATGATGACGTTTCTGTTGCGATCGAGGAGAAGGTTCTCGAGTTTGAGGTCGCGGTGAACGATTTTCTTTTGATGGATGTACCAGACACCCGATATGAGCTGGGAGAAGAGCTTTGCAGCATCCTTCTCCTTGAGATAACGATGGGCAAGGATGTGGTCAAAGAGCTCGCCACCGGAGGCGTACTCGATGATGATGCCAATGTACTTGTCTGTCTCGATGACGTCGTACAGACGAACGATGTTTGGGTGTTTGAGCGTCTAGCATGCAGGATGAGGAGGGACATTGCAAATTGAGGGAATGGACAAAAAGCGCACCCTAAGGACCTCGATCTCGCGTTCGACCTTTGAGAGACGAACGGCATTGTCCACGTTGCCACGTCGGATGAGTTTAACAGCAACCTCTTCGCCCCACTGGACGTGGATACCGAGTTTGACCTTGCCGAACTCGCCCTCGCCCAGAGTCTGGAGAAGGAGGTAAGGGCCGAACCTGGGGATAGTGCGGCGGGGGTGAGCAGCCATGTAAGCCTCTACAGCAGGGTGGTGGTAGACATCCGGGTAAGGAGAATTTGAGGATGATTCTTCTTGTTGGGAGGAGGTTGCGACGGAGTGAGAAGCGCGTTGCTGTCTGCGTGCGGCATTTGAAGAGGAGGTTGCGGGGGAGGCGTGGACGGCGACGGAGACTGGTCTGGAGGCAGTAGTCGCCATTGGATAGGATTGGGTGGGGACGTTGAGGGTGGCCGGCGTGGACTGAGAGGCCATTTGTGAGTGTTGCCAGTCAAAACCAACGCCCAACAACAGCCCCTCCTCCCGTGGGAATCCTCCCTGCCATCAACACATGATCCTCTCGACATTCCAAATCAGATGATCCTCCGCCTGCAAGCCTCAATTTGCAATTTGTATTCTACAAGACTCGAGTGGAGGCACACAATTCATCTCACGCCACAATACAGTCATATGCATAACCTAATAATCTACCAATACCCCAACACGTCTCCCGTAGCAGACACCCATTTTCCCCAAACATGGTCAAAAAATCTCAACTCAACACCTTCCGCCATACGACGTCTCAACAGGGCCTCCTGCTTTTCATCGGCCGGTTGTGGTAGTCCCCAAAACTTAGTCACCATCAGAGCAACGTCCCGACCAGCACAACAACTAAGAAGCTCGCGATTCTCGTAACGCGACCAGTCTGAAATTTTCCCTAAAATCTTCAGGGATTTGCACACGAGATCGAATTGACATGAAGGGCGACCAGCCATGCCACCGCCACGAACATCATACCGCATGAAATCTCGTGAGCGAGATTCAATCATGTCAACCAGACTCCTTATCGAATCCTGATGTAGTTCGAAACCCAAAAGAAGGGTTTGAAGGTTAGGACAAATGATGGAAGCTCCCTCGAGATCCTCTGAAGTTGGAACAGCCCCGTGCTGGGGAATCGTCAGCGATTCGAACAGGCTACTGTCGGTCATCCCTTCGTCCGACCCGACTATGAGAGTCTCCAGGGTTCTCCTAAAGAACTTGGACGTCACGAGTTCAAGGACCTGGCATGGCGTGATTATGTACCCACGGAGCTCAAAGTACTTGAGTTCGCATCCTGAGCGAGCCAAAAAAGCCATAAATGGATCCCGCAACTGTGATCAACCCGTATCTTCCATATATCCCAACAGAACCAAATTCTCAAGCTTTGGAAGTGCGACAATGTTGAAAAGGCAATTCATGTAGTCTATCGAGAGTGTGCGTAGATTCGGATGGGTGAAGAGTGATGCCATGTCGACACCAGCGATAGCGGAGTCAGACCCCAAGATGCTGTCATTGCCATTCCTGGGCGACCGCCAGTACAACGAAAGTGTATGGAGCATCGGAGTATTCTGGAGAATGGAGAGGCATAGGCGGAAGGAGACGGAACCCCTCAGGTGAAGGATTTGAAGCTTGGACCAACAAAAAAATGTCAAAGGCCCACTTTCCACAACGTTCAGACAAACCTTGGAGATGAAGCATTCTAGGTGTTTGGAAGACACCATGATACGGACAAAATGCGATCCTTCGCTATGCAGGAGCCTCGGCCATCCTTGGACCTCCACAGTCTTCAGATTCGGCATGACGAGTGTATCGGAAGATGACAGGAATGATGATGGAGTAGAACGTCTCGGTTCGGGGTAAACGATCTTGAAAGTGACAATTCGAGGCGAAATCTGATTTATGAGGGTACAGGAACGAGACTTTGACAGGAACTCTGCACTGACGCGAAGCGTAATAGGGCTATCCTTGGAACGTGCAATGCACAATCCCAGATATCGAATACCGGCATCAAGCGCAGCCGCAGACAAAGAATCAAGGCAACGGGATTTTGCCAAAATAATCGTTGACCACATTCTAGGCATGTCCCCGACAAGTTGATACCAGCTCCGACAAACGCGCGTGAGGATAAAGGGGGCATGCTTCAAAGACGGACACCGATCCCTTTCATATGGGAGGCAGTGGATGAAGATTTCTTCCATTAACTCCCGAGGAAGGCGTCTCCAAGGAGCAACTAACGAATCGATGGCAAGAATCACTTGAAGGAATTCTGCTTTCTCTCCTTTGAGTCCACCCCTCCTTTGCTCAACATCCCCAAGTCTACCTCTCAGCCTATTCATTTCCTCCTGGAGTCCGTGCGTTTCTTCGTCAAGTTCTTCAAGTTGGGAGTCTATGGCTTGAACTCTCCGCCTGAACAGCGTCGCGGTTGAGGCATGCCCGTGAGCGACCTCTTCCGTTGGTTGGTTGCCTCGCGTGATGGACAAGATCTCCGAGGCGGCTGTACGGACGTCCGTGAGTTGTTACGCGTTCGGGGGTCGCCATTGGGGGGGGAGGTTTCAGAGCAACGAAAAACGGCGAAGGTGGCAGGTGGCTGGTTATTGATATGATTGAAGATTGGTCGCCTTCAGAGTCAGATTTGAGCTGATGTGTCTTTCCTGACGTCCTCGACGACGACACCAAGTGCAGATCTCCCTTCTATTCCCAAGACCATCTTCACCGATTTTCCACGGTGAACATGAGCACAGACTCCTCAGGAGAACCGCCTGGTGGACACCAGCTCCCTAATATACCAGCATTCCCCACTCCTGGAAAGCGCCGGCACGAGCAGGTCTTGAAAAATCTCAACTCAGCACCTCCAGCCATACGACATGTCAACAGGGCTTCCTGCTTTTCATCAGCCGGTTGTGGTAACCCCCCAGCCGTAGCCGTCATCAGAACAACGCCCCGACTAACGCAAGAGGTACGGAACTCTTCGTCCTCGCAAATCGACCAATGTGAGAAAATCTTCAGAGGAGAAATCTGGTTTATGAGGGTACAGCAGCGAGACTTTAACAGGAACTCTGCCCTGACGCGAAGCGTAACAGGGCTTTCCTTGGAACGTGCAATGCACAACTCCAGATATCAGATATCAGTGTCGAGTGCAGACGCAGACAAAGAATCAAAGTAACTGGAAGTTGTCAGGGTAATTGTTGACCACATTCTGGGCATGTCGCGAACAAATTGACACCAGCTCCGACAAAAGCACGTGAGGATAAAGGGGGCACGATTCAAAGACGAAACCCGATCTCTTTCATATGGGAGGCAGTGGATGAAGATTTCTTCCGTCACGTCCCGAGGAAGGTGTTTCCAAGGAGCAACCAACGAATTAATGGCAAGAATCCCTTGGAGAAATTCTGCTTTCTCTTGTTCGAGCTCGTCATTCCTCTGCTCAACAACCCGACGTCTATCTCCTAGCTGGTCCATTCATCTATCTATCAAACCAGGAAAATATCTTCTACAGACAACCACTTACCAACTCTATCGAAATAATTTCAGGTCAACGCCCACCGATAAGTATTTTCTCAATGCTTCTTTCTACCCCGCATCCGGCGTACTTGATGGGCCTTCTGTATTATACTTTACCACCACAAGTCCCTAATCTTACGCCATAGTCATATGCACAACCTAGTAATCTATCAATACTCCAACACATCACCCGCGGCAGATACCCATTTCCCTTTAACCCCGTTAAAAAACCTCAGCTCAGCGCCCTCAGCCATATAACATCTCAACAGGGCTTTCTGTTTTTCATCGGCCGGTCGTGGTGGTCCCGAAACTGAAACCCCCATCAGAACAACGCCCCGACCAGTGCAACAACTAAGAAGCTCTTGGTCCTCGCAAATCGACCACTCTAAGTCTTTCCCAAAAATTTTCAGAGGTTTGTGCACGAGATCGGATCGACTCGAAGGGCAACGAGCTATATCACCGCCACGAGCGTCGCCCCGAATAAAATCCCTTGAGCGAGACTCAATCATGTCAATCAGACTCTTTACTGAATCCTGATCTAGCTCGAGACCCCAAATAAGAGTTTGAAGACTAGGGCAGATGACGGAAGCTCCTTCGAGATCCTCCGATGCTGGAACAGCCCCGTGTTGAGGGATCGTCAACGATTTGAACAATTCATCGCCGCCAGTCATCTCTTCATCCGACCGGACTATGAGAGTCTCCAAGGTTCTCCTAAAGAACTTGGATGTCACAAGTTCAAGGACCTGGCATGGCGTGATTGTGTACCCACAGAGCTCAAAGTATTTGAGTTCGCATCCAGAGCGAGTCAAAAAAGCCATGAACGGATCCCGCGACTGTGACCAATCCGCCTCTTCCTTGTATACTGACAGAACCAAATTCTCAAGCTTTGGAAGCGTGACAATGCCGAAGAAATGGCTCAAGTGGTCGCTTTGGCCCATTGAAAGGGTGCGTAGATTCGGATGGGTGAGGGGTGACACCGCATTGACACCAGCCATAGCGGATTTGGGCTCCGAGTTGCTGGAATGGCGATCCATGAGCAACCGTCGGCACAACGAAAATGTATGAAGCGTCGGGGTATTCCGAAGAATGAAGAGGCATAGGTGGAAGGAGACGAAGCTCCTTAGGTGAAGGATTTGAAGTTTGGACCAATAGTGAACCGTCAAAGGCCCGCTTTCCATAAAGTTCGGACCGGCGTTGTAGATGAAGCATTCTAGGTGTTTGGAAGACTCCATGATATGGACAAAATGCGATCCTTCGTTGCGCGGGAGGCTCGGTCCTCCTTCGACCTCCATAGTCTTCAGATTCTGCATGACAAGTGAACCGGAAGATGATGACAAGAATGATGATGGAGTAGACCGGTTCAGTTTGGGATAAACGATCTTGAAAGTGATAATTCGAGGAGAAATCTGATTTATGAGGGTGCAGGAACGAGACTTTGACAGGAACTCTGCCCTGACGCAAAGCGTAATAGGGCTTTCCTTGGAACGTGCAATGCACAACCCCAGATATCGAATACCAGCATCAAGCGCAGCCGCAGATAAAGAATTAGAGTAATTGGTACTTGCCAGAACGATCGTTGACCACATTCTAGGCATGTCCCTGGCAAGTTGATACCAGCTCCGACAAACGCGGGTAAGGAGAAAGGGGGCGCGCTCCAAAGACGGAACACGATCTCTTTCATACGGGAGGCAGTAGGTGAAGATTTCTTCCATCAGGTCCCGAGGAAGGCGCTTCCAAGGAGCAACCAACGAATCGATGGCACGAATCCCCTGGAGGAATTCTGCTCTCTCTTGTTCAAGCTCATCACTCCTCTGCTCAACATCCCGAAGTCTACCTCTCAGCCGGTCCATTTCCTCCTCGAGTCTGTTCATTTCTTCGTCAAGTTCGTCAAGTTGGGAGTCTATGGCTTGAACTTTCTGCCTGAACAGCGTTGCGGTCGAGGCATACCTGTGAGCGGCCTCTTCCGTTGGTTGGTTGTCTCGCGTCATGGACACAATCTCCGAGGTGGTTGTACGGACATCCGTGAGTGTTACACATCCGGGGGTTGCCATTGGGGGGAGGAGGTTTCAGAACAACGAAGAACGACGATGGCTGTTGGTGGCTGGTTATTGATGCCAGACTTACGTACCTACTAGGGGTGTCTTCTGATGTCTTCCCTGGTGCCTTCGACGATGACACCACGTGAGAACCTCACAAGGCAGCCCCAACTGTTGCCGCCCGTGCAACGTTAAACGGTCAAAAGATTGACTCCGAACTAAATCAAGGGTAACGTTTCTAGGTACTTTCTATATATTATTCTCCCCAGTGGTGTCGGAAACGGCGACCTGCGTCCACCATTATAACAACCAAATCTACACCCATCTATCAAGCCAGGAACATATCCTCCACAGACAACCATTTTCGATTCTGTGCCGAAATAATCTCAGGTCAACGCCCGCCGATAAATGTTTCCTCAACGCTTCTCTCTGCCCCGCATCCAGCATACTTGACGGGCCTTCTGTATTATACTTTACCGCTACAAGTCCCCAATCACACAATATCCCCAGACTCCGAGTCAAACCCGGTACAGTATCCTCCTAACGGCGAGGAATTCCGAGGAGCTTGAGGGACTCCAAGCTGACGCCTCTCCCTTGAAAGGTGTCGAGGCGAGACAGAAGCATCTTCATCAACTTGCGAGCGGACGGCAAGTTCACGTGAAAATCCAGACTGAGAATCTGCAGTTTAGGGCACAGAATGGACGATCCATTCCGAATTGTCTCAGGAACTAAGTCTGAGGCGTTGGAGGGCACCGTCAACGACTCGAAGAAACCATCTTCGAGCACGAGTCCCATTTTCTGAGCTGGACAAACAATGAGGGTTTCGAGGCTCTCTCTGCAAGAAGGGAGTGCAATATATTCAAGAAGCTGATGACCGGGGATGTGTTGACGATGGAGCCCAAGGTGTGTGAGTTGGCACTGTGAACGTTCCAAGAAACGGACGAAGACATTATGTGACCATTCATTAAAACCGTCTCCAGCAAGAACTAGGTTCTGAAGATTTGGAAGTGTGAGGAGGTCGAGCAACCTTTCAGGGCGCATAGCGTTATATCTCAGGGAAAGTGTGCAAAGATTTGAGTGGGTGAATGGATCCAATGTGTCGGGCTTCGTGAGTGCGACCATGGGTTCCGGATTGTTGACCAATAATGTGCTGCTGAAGTCGGTCAAGGAGAGCTGTCCGAGCGCAGGGCTGCAGCGCAATATGAACAGGCAAAGGGGCAAGGAGACGGGTTCCTGCAGATGGAGAACCTCGAGTTCGGACCAATGATTGAGGACAGGAGGCACCGCTTGCAACAAACTGTTGAAACAAGCATTATAAGTAATGGGCCTGATATCCGGAGAGGATCTGATCATGTGCGCAAACAGCGACCGATCGTCCGGAGGAACTGCCCGAAACTGGTTCAACTTGTCAAGCTCAAACTCCTTTAGCATCGGTAAGGTGAGCTGGTGCGAAGGCGGCAGAACGATGCCATTGGCATCCATTGGATACCTAACAGCGAGATGGATAATTCTGTGAGCGACCTGTTTGACGAGGGCAAACGACAGCGAATCCGATAGCGAATGTGAGCGTCCCGCAGGTTTGGTAGATCTTGGGTGCCACACGCCATGCTGAGGAACTCGTCCCTGTTGTAGGCGTCCATGTTGATCGTGCACGGCATCAGCTAGTTGCTAAGTGTCAACGACTCATTTTAGTGTGGCAAGAATACTCTTGCATTTTGTCACGTATAGATGATTTATTACTCCACTAAAGATACACAGTAGATATCGGAGAACAGAAGAAGACACAATGATAACACCCCTCCCTGACACGGACTAAGGGGAAATGAACACGTCATGTCCCAGATTCGTACAATGCGAAAGGTCTCACTCCGAGGGGAGGCTGCAGTAGGCACAATCATGAGAGGTCGGAACAGAGCCCAAGTCACCTCTGAGCCTCTCAGCTTCATACACCCATTTCCCGTGATAGGGGTCAAAAATCCGCAAGTCAAACCCTTCAGCTATAAACCGCTTCAGCAACTCCTTTCGCGGTTGGCTCAGTGGCAGTGAGCCTTTGGACCGGTCATTTTCAACCCAAACGAGGCCCTTGCGGTAAAGAGGTTCAAGCCTCTCAATCACATTCCAGTTCCAGTCAGATGGCCCGTGAAGGATCTTAAGGGATCTACGCGCGAGCATTGAGGAGGTAAGTTGTGAAGAGGCTGGCGGTAGAGGATCAAATGAAATGCGGGATTCAATCATCGCGATAAACTTGTCGACGGCGTATATAGGGATTACGCAGTCAAGCTCGAGAATCTGGAGATTGGGACATAACGTCGGTCCAGGAGCCTGCTCTCTGCTTCTGCATCGATCCTCAGCGTCAAAACGAAAAGTCAAGGCATCACAAAACGCAAGGTCAATCAGAGCGAATTCGTCCCTGTGATGACGCCATAGCGTTAAGTTTTCGATGCTGGTGCACATTGGTAAACGTAGGATTTCAAGAATCGGAGATACCCTGATAGGCTCATGTGTTATCTCGAGGTTTTTAAGCCGACAATCCGAGCGTTTCAGAAAGTGTAGAATGTGGCTATACAGCCACCCAGAGTCATCGATATAATGAGAGCATTGTGCTCGTGAAATGACGAGATTGTGTAGTTTCGGAGCCGTCACGAGTTCGAAGAACGTCTTCAGGGCAGAGTCGACTCCTAAGAGGGTAATAGTATGCAAGCAGGGGTGGGTCAGGGGATCGACGGGATCGGAACCAGGACGGCCGGCCTCCCTGCAAAGATGGGTAGAGGAAAATTGTTGAAGAGTTGGGATATATCGAAGGATGGCTAAACAAAGAGGTAGCGTTATGAGGTTCGCCAGATGGAGGGTCCTGAGGTTCAGCCAATTTTCAGTAGGTAATCGGCTGCGTTGTATTTGTTGTTCGACGCAAGAAATGAAATGTTCTAGATGATTTGAAGAGTCTGCAATCTTCCGGAGGTGCTGGAGATCGAAGTCTGGGATGGGGAAATCATTTCGTAACTGATGGATCTCGAATGTCTTCATGTTGGGCATTGCAAGTTGTTCTGAGGTGAAATAGTTCCGGTGTCCAAAAGGAGTGTCGGAGTAAGTGAGGGATATGTAGGAGATTTGGGGACAGATTTGTTCAATTAGTTTGAATGAGGTGTAGTCAGAAAGGAACTCTGTCCTGACATAGAGGCGTATTGGGGATTTTTTGGCACGATTGATACACGTATACAGATATTGGATGCCGGCAGCAAGGGCAGTGCAAGGCAATGAATCACGATGCGCAGAGGTCAGCATGATCGTTGACCACAATCGAGGGATATTCTGCGCCAGTCTGTACCAACTCGAGCAGACGCGCGTTAGGAGAAACGGCGCATGGTTCAAAGAAGGGCATTGGTCTTCTTGTAGGGGAAGACATAAAGAAAAGATTTCTTCCATCAAGTCTCGTGGAAGACGCCGCCAAGGAGCGCTCAGCGAGTGAATTGCGGAGGCTGCGTTCAAGGATGTCATTTTCATCAGCTCTAGTTCACCGTGCCTCTGCTCGAGTCTTCTAATCTCTTCCTTGAGGTGCTTGACTCGACTCTGGACCACGTCCTGGTGGGCGCTGATGTCCTTGACTTGATCCTCGAGTTGAGTGACGGTGCGAGCAATCTTTCGGGTCCTTTCTTCTGAAGGTGCTGGCTCCCAATCACCACGGGCCATACCGAAGATCTCCTCAATGGTATAAACGGCAGATGGTTTAGGAAGCATTTGGGGGTGAGTGGGCAACGAAGTGAAACGAAGCATGTTGTGTACGTGACCAGTTATCTGTTACACTGTAACATCGACTCCGATGTGCAAAAAAAATAGATAGCCCACCGCGAGGGTCGAACTCGCAGCCTTCAGATTTCCGTGCCGCCATAGGTGACTTAAGAGTCTGACGCTCTATCCGATTGAGCTAGGCGGGCACACAAACAGGTATATTAGTAGATTCTTACAGGCGCACCAAATTAGGGGCCCAACTGCTGTGGCACTTGGCAACGTGCTCTCTTCTATCCTACACTCGCTCTTCGTCCACTGGGTTTCCTTTGTCAGGCACAGATTTCCAGAACTCTGAAAACGTCGCACGGCGCTTATTCGTGGAGACACTCACTCGCCCCTGAACCTCTTGACCATATCAAAACAGCTCAGAACTCGACTTGACCATCTAACCATCTCGCTTGAGCCCAATTCGCATACAGTATTATCACCTCTGTTGACCATATACCGCTCTTCTTGTCCCCACCTCTAGCTTTAGGCCCCTCAAACTCCAAACCCCCAAATCACATTCCGGAGAATATCCTGGCTCCCACCGAGCTCCACCCCAAGCTTCTAAAACCGAAACGCTTTGATCTTCGTACCCAAACCTCTCTCTCCGTCTACACATCTCACACCTCAAATCCCACCCCCCTTATTCAGCTCCTCAACGACCAACTTATCACGACGTGCCACGACCACAAAATCCATACCACTCAAAACCACTCATACAATGACCACTCCCACGCTTGCCTCCCCAGTCAGTATCGGAAGCACACACACCAACGCTGGCAGCATCAGCACCATAGACAGTAGCCATACCACCACAACAGGAATCATTGGCATTCATCGTGGAGCTATCGACAATACGACAATCACGACGCGCCCTCCGAAAGAGGTCATGACGAAAGTACGAGACATATTGGATTCAATCGGGATTTGCGTGCAGCCAGAGAGCATGTTTCGGTTTCGGTGTATTCGACCCTCGCAGTCTGATAGTGGGAGTGAGACGCCAACTGAACGTCTTGACGTCGTATGTGCTTCTCTGGCGTCGTGTGTCCGCGTTCCTGACGAGAAACGGATGGTATAATAGAGCGCTCCAGATGTTGTGCCCAATACTATCTACGCTGGCGACCCTTCACGAGATCCAGCAGGCGAAGTCCGGTTCTCCGTAGAACTGACCCGCCTTGCTGGTCTGAACGACACATACAGTTTGGACATCCGTCGCCTCAAGGGAAACCTGCGTAGCTACCAATTCCTCTATGAGACCATTCGCGAGTAAGTCTCTTTGTCATGTTCAATATTTGCAATTCATTTACCTCGAATGTTGTATAGTCGTGCTCAACTATCTGCCTAGAAATGTTAGGAATACTGACCTGTTTGATTTTTTATGAGGATACCCTGAGCTCTCAGTGTGTACAATTAGGATTACCTCGATATCCGGAAATATAACAAGGAAATATATTCCTGGTATCACACCAACTGCATTCAACCGCGTCTACAATCAAATACCAAAGGAATGTGATCGAATAGTCCGTGTCATAGCCAATACCTCGTGAGAGAAAATAAGAGATGTTGTGGAATACACAAATCGGAGCCCAATGTCCAACTGTCCGTTGCCCATCCCCCCCACAGGACCTGCAAACCTAAGCACCAACGCCACAAGCCGAAACAGCACGAACGATCGCATTCAAGTCCACACCCTCTCCAGACAAACCAAGTCCGCCGACAGCCCTACCCTTCTCCTTCGGAGCTTCATTAATAGGGGTAGCCGTATTGGGGGTGGTAATAATCGATATAGGCGACCCGGCACTGTGATAAGCTGTAGAGACGCCACCCAACGACAACCGGGATACATCCGACCTGTCGCTGCTAGTTGGGCTGTTATTCCCGCTCTCATCACCATTGTCTTCGTCCTTGTTTTCCCCGATGCAATTCTTACCCCTACTCCCCGAATTCACCAATTGCAAGTTCAAGTCCTCCCTGACAGTGACGAAATCCTGGAACGTCTTAACCGAATCCATGCACTCCAATTCCGCTGGTGGACCCACGGCTCCAACATCACCACCGCCGGTATCAACAAGAGAAGGAGAAACAAGAGCAGGTGAGGGAGAAGCCATATTAGCATTGCTCTGGGTATGCAGAATATTCGACAGAGGAATCCCCTTTGAAGCAGCGGATACATCACCGAGGGAAGGAAGACGCATAGAACCAGAGAGTGAAAGCAAAAGAGGATCAATAGGGATAGCAGGACTCTCATCTCCAGTCGTAGGAGTTCCCGGACCAGGATAGCCAAGTCTTGGCGAAGTATCCCGAGACTTGAAGCCTCCAAGTGTAGGCGAGATACCCGAGGTCGCATCCAGATTACCATTCAACGCACGCACAGGCTCCTCGCATTCGAAATTTATGATATCCTCGAACTCAGGCCCAAAAAGCGGCACGACGTCGGGGATTCTGGGGCGTATAAGACCAAGGGAAGAATCATGCGGCATGAGCGGAGAGCTGCGCTGATATTCGGTGCATTTAGCATGCGCACTTCTGTAGGTGACGTTCTGGAATTGCCAGCCATTCGGTAGACCTTGGTAGAGTGAAACCTCGCGCAACACAGGGAAGCCAGGAGAAGCATTGACTGAAAGTTGAGAGTAACGACGCAGCTCATAGATCGGCGCACTAATGAGTTGATCGGGGTCGAGGACGAACTGAGAATGGGGCGCTTGAATCGGTGTGCTAGGCAACGAATTCGAGAAGGTATACAGGCCTGCGCTATCTTGTCCGTCGACGTTGTTGAAGTAATCTCTGAAGGAAGGCAAGGGCGAGTTTGGCTCATCCTTGGGGGGAATCCGGGTGGCAGAAATGGTCGAAGAAGCGGTGAAGGTCCCTAAGCTAGGAGACAAAAGCCCGGTATCCGGGTGTCCACACCTCTTTGCGATGCATGTCGGACACGCTTTGATGAACTGCGCCACAAGCTCCTTTGGCACCCAAGTATAATGCTTGCGAATAAGCGCACAAGTCTTGTCCCGCCCTCCGTGATTCGTGCTCCCATGACAGTAACACAATAAATCATAGATCTGTTCGCGGACAGCAACCAAGAGACCATCGTGCAGCAAGGCCTCTTGTTCCATCGGCTCTGCTTTGCCATTAACACCCGGGGAGATAGTATGCGGCTTGCTCAGTGTGAACATCTTGCGAACCCAGAACCGGAACTGTGGGTTCTCCTTTACGTTGTCACTGTTATGCAAAACGTCCCAGATTCTGTCGAATAAAGCCTGGGAAATGAGTGCTTTTCCTTGACGCCGGGGTGTAAGTGATTCGAGATATCCCCGTTCAATATTCTGGTACTGGAGACGGGTCGGGAAACCCGGTTGGCCATCACACTTGTCTATAGGAGTTGGGGGATATTCGCATTGGACAACGTTCTTGGAATCCTCCATATACAGAACGGGACTAGAGGGAGAACGTGCATATGGTTTAGAACTTGCAGAGCCTCGCGAGGATGGGCGTTCCGGAGACATACGACTCGAAGGGAGGGGATTGGGCTGGGCGATATTGATAGATTAAAGGATTAATAGTCTACTGTAAGCGGTGATGAGGACCGGTTGCGAAGAGGTTTCCTGAGCTTACTGATAGGCTGGGATATGATAGCAGAACGAAATGGAGATGGGCGTGGCTGACCAACAGAGCGATCCACCCTTGTGAGACAGCCACAGCCACCTCCGGATCGTCAACTTATGCCTACATGCATCGGTCAGATCATGGACAAAGAAGCATACACGGAGAAATCAATTGACTACCCACATATCATACACATACTTGGGGCCTTTATCCCCATTGCAAAGAACAGAGGAATAATGATAGGTTGAAGACATGAATCAATGAACTACAACGGAGGTAGGATCAGGGATCTAATACAAGAATCATACACTATACAGTTATGATCAAAGAGTCAAACAACAGGAAATATGAGGAAATATACGAAACATGAATCGACAAAGATATAAGATGAAACAACCAGGATCTGGCGACCATGGCAGGTCATGGAATCCCAACACCACGAAGTTAAGCCCCCTCCGGCTTTTTAGCGGCAGCACCTTTGACTCCAGTGGTCAAGGTCTTGTGAATGAATGGCAAGACGCCGCCACCAGCGATTGTGGCGCGTACTAAAGTGTCCAGCTCTTCGTCTCCTCGGATAGCGAGCTGAAGGTGTCGTGGGGTGATACGCTTCACTCGGAGATCCTTGGAAGCGTTACCTGGTTACAGAAGTCAAAAGGGTTATCCACGCCTCTATCGAGGAAGTATATCTTACCAGCTAGTTCTAGAACCTCAGCAGTGAGGTATTCGAGGATGGCCGAAGTGTATACTGCAGCCTTTGCTCCGATTCGGACGTTGTGCTGTGTCCTCTGTTTCAAATAACGGTGAATACGACCGACTGGGAACTATCAACATCGTTAGAGATCGTACAACCACTTTCATATTTCAGACATACCTGAAGTCCAGCACGAGCACTTCTCGTCTGGATGGACCGTTGCTGTGATGCAGCGTTATCATTGTTGGCATTGTTTGCCCTTGCTTTTCCGCCGGAAGCAGCTTTTGGAGGCATTGCAGTGGCTAATCACTAATGAACAAGGAGATAACGGCGCCTGATGGTCATAGAATCATCATTTCTCACAGGCTGTGCGTGAAGGACTGGTTCGACTTACCTAGGCCTCAAGAAAAAAATTGGAGACAGATGGGACGCGTCTTTTGGAGCGGAAAAACGAATGTGATAAGGTCGCCTGTCGGTAGACACGAGTTATAGGCCACAAACGCGAAAGTGGCGGGTAGTCGTGGTGGTTCCAAAGAAAGAAGGTCGTGTTGCTGATTGTTTATGGAGTTCGCACGTCGCCCAATACAACGCGCATGTTACGGGGTCACATGCGACGTCACAGGAGCGATTCTAATTTAAGAACTGACTTTATTCTCTGTTCCTTGGCGATTGCTGCCCTCATGTTCTTTTGCGGCTCTTGGATTCGTTTGGCTACTCAGTCCTCATGGAATCCACGAAGCGCTATAATAAACGTAAACTTCTGTCACCGACAAATCACAGTTCCATCCATCTGTGTTGTTCGGGTACCCTCCACGTCGCATCATGCATGTCCATACGTGAACGAACCGGGGGCACTCGACGCTAGTGCCGGTGCAAGATGAACTCCAGAACATCTGATCTAAAGATAAATCCCGTACGATAATTCTTCCCATCGCGCTCTCTGACCATTTTAGGCTAGAAGCCATGGGCGTGCCAACTCCACATTTCATCGCGTACTGTATTGGCAGCGAGGTAATGACTATGTAATAGTCCGGCTTTGTTTTTATCATGATAAGCGAACGGGTGGAAGTTTCGCCCAAAACCCTTTTAGAAGGCCTGGTTCTCCTTTGGCGGTTCCAGTGCAGGAAGTCGGTGTAATATGTGTATGATCGATAGGTCAATAAAAATCTGGAAGTCCTAGATCAACGTATGTCCCAGTCACCACAGGCCAAGTCGGAAGCCGGCTCGCAGTGCCAAAGCGACCCCACCAAGTGATAGGACAGAAGCACATTCGGTACCCATTCGCTCTGAGCTACTCCTCGGGCGAGTCGGGGGTTCGATCTATCAGTCTATCGAGGATGGAGATCGGAGGATGGAGGTGCCAGATGGAGACTCAAGGTATCGAGAGGGCCACGAAATTGGTCCTGGAATGATTAATGGTGAAGGGAGAATGGGCTCGCCGCCTGTCCCTCATCAAGCACCCACGTTCCCATGGTATTTAGTCTTCCAATCACTCTACTTCACCCTCTACCACTCCCATTCCATGAGTGGTGAGGTGTCATGGTCGCCTCACAAGCATGGCACTCCATCTGGGAGACCTTTGGATGTCCGATCTTTATAAGGCAATTAAGGAAAAAGCGGAGCACTTAACCAAAATCGGCCGCGTGCAGTACGCCCTCATTAAACATTCTTCCCCCATCCGTTACACTTTGCCTCTGTCCAATAGTTTCGCAGACGAAACGGCTTGTCTTTATGATCTTTTAGACTTCTTGGGAGATCAAACACAGGTTATATTATATAGCGACTATGTATACACATAACAAGACATCGAGAGAGACGGCAAGATCGATAACAACTAAAACCGAAAGAATATAGCAATTCGTCAAAAAGGTGGAACAGAAGAGCTGGATACACGACTAAGAATACATGCTCGCACGCTTAGCCAAGGAACGCAATTTCATAAAAACAAAAATAAAGTGGACCGAAGCAACGAGAAAGATGGTTAAGATTACGCACTTAAAAGTATACAGCTTCTCTGTTGAGCAACTCATCTTGGCTATATCAGTTGCTGCCGTAGGAAGACGCTCCCAGACCGAGAGCATAAGGGTTGTAACGAACAGGCCAACAAACAATACAAACCACACTGTTGGTAAGGATATAGCGATCCAGAACTTTTTGTCAGAGACCTCGTACCAGCTTTCTGGCGACACCTTTGGGAGAGCACAAGTGAGTGACCTCAGTGCATGCACCGCTTTCTCACGACTTACCACCATCCAATATTCAACTACATATTCCCTCCGCAGAGTTTTGAGGTATCCCTTGCACAAGACGCTTGTTGCAAGGGTCACGGTTCCACTCAAGAGAGCTGTTGTCGCTGTGAAGCTGGCCACAGAACATGCGGGAAGCCCCGAGATTGAAGTCATTGAAAGCATTGGAAACATAAGTCTAGGTTTGTCGCCAATGTCTGACGTCATTCTTTGTTTAAGGGTAAGTAGTCCGAGCACTCACGGTAAGATGGAGGCTGAGAGCGCATAGTAAGCCTCCCAGCAGACCTCCAATCGCTCAGTGACACCTGACCACACTTCGGTAGGGTTCCTGGGATCAGTCGCCCGTTCTGGGAGGTACCTGCAGTCTCTGTACTGCCAGTATGGAGCACCAAGAGTGATGATCATAACAGCCGAATACACGCAGAACTTGAGAAGGGCGCCCAAGGTGCTATAGCGGTGTGTCAATGTCCATTAGGCACCACTCGGAATGATAGCGCATACGGGAGAACTATGGCTTTGACACATAGTTTGGGGAGAGTGAGGGTAGAAGTAGCTTGTGGTGACGTCCTGGTAGTAGCAGGAGTGCCATCAGACAGAGGAGTCATTCTAGAATAGCAAAGTATGGGCAGAATGATGTGCGAGGAGGGATATGCCTTGGGTTCACCGGAGAATGGCTGGTAGTGGTCATTTAACGACTTTCAAGCATGCTCAATGTCCTTTTTCGGCCCTGGGCAATGCAGGTATTGTGCGCTGACATTGATTGCCTACTGGAATATTTGGCGGAAGATACCGAAAGTAGATTCAGAACATTTGGTGGAAGACACCGAAAGCTGATCCAGAGTATTTGGTGGAAGATGCCGAAACTAGGTTCAGAGCATTTGGCGGAAGACACCGAAAGCTGATTTACAGTGTTTGGTGGAAGGTGTTGAAAGTAGGTTCAGAACCCTTGGCGGAAGACACCGAAAGCTGATTTACAGTATTTGGTGGAAGATGCCAAAGGTAGATTCAGAACATTTGGTGAAGCACACCGAGAGCTGATTCAGAAAGTTTTTGGTGGAAAACGCCGAGTTCAGTGGAAGACCCCGAGTTTGGTGGAAGACGCCGAAAGTACTTAGGTTCAGAACATTGCGGAAGACACCGAAAGCTGATTCAGAGTATTTGGTGGAAGAAGCCGAAATATGTTGTTCGTCTCCCCTGTGAGAATATTTGACGGAAGACGCCGAAAGTATATCGGGCTTAAAACTTGTTTACACAAGTCCAACGAGGAGCATCCGAAGACGGAGAAACATACGTCACGGAGCGAGCCGAATAGCAGGAGGAGAATTACATCGTGATATGACTTAAGTCCTGCAGTAGCATTGGTGGTTCGTCAGCCGGAATATTTGACGGAAGACGCCGGAAATAGAATTCTAGAGGCAGTGTTGTCCTGGTGTTGTGCAGAGTTGAGCGTTGAACGTTGAACTTAAAGACCGTGGTCAGGCAAAGGTCACTCCTAACCTAGGACCGGCCATCAGAATGCTTACATAAAGCATCCTAATGGCTGGTCAGGAGGATTAGAGTGGACATTTGAAGCCAAACGGAGAGTTTACACGGCATACATTAACCATATTCCGGTGATAAAAACCACTGGCGAAGGGACCGAAAACGTTGGCTGCAACGGCAAGTGGGTCTAGGGTTGGTGATCGGGGGTCTCAATGCTATCGACAAATCAGTAGAACCATTTAGAGCAGAGGAAGAAATGAGACAGGAAAGAAGGGAAGTGAGAATCTGGAAACTAGGTTTTGCATATCTCATAGCTAGTCAAATCGATTCTTCCATCCTTCTGCCACATACTTCATTTGACCTCAGCGAACGGCTGGAGATAGTGCCACCTATTGAGCACATAGTCAACCTACAGTGTAGCGAGTGACTCGCTCTAGCGAAGCCATACAAT
>JAEUWN010000316.1:0-13640 GCA_018524465.1 Podaxis pistillaris
GGAAGACTTCAGTCGATATGAGTTTCAACAGTGGTCGATTGGATGTTAGGGGTAGTTTTGGCTTTGCTACTGGTGTCAAGGTAGCACGCATTCGGTTCCTAAATGTCCAGGAGGCACCAAGGACGGCGAAGATTAACGGGAAGAGGGTAGGCGGCTCAGGCATCGAGTATGATGCAACGAACAAGGTGTTGGACGTTAGTGTCAACGTTGCATTTGATAAGGGTCTTTCGGTGGAATACTCCTAGTTTCGGCTTAAGTTTTCTTTCCGTCCAAGGAACACTTTGTGTAACGGACTGTTTGACTTGTGGTAGGTACATATGACCCCGGAATACAAAAACCGGATGCTCGAATGGACAACAGACCCCTGCTTTTCAGACAACAAATGCTGCAGCACGACCACTGAGTAGATTGCTCGCCTTGACATCCGTCCTCAGTTTGTGTTCCACAACAAGGAACGACACAATGACTGCGTCCTGGATGGCAATTGCCTCGGGTTCGAGGGCTAAGCATGCTTGGAAAATAGTTGGAACACCATCTACGACACGCTTCTTGGACCTTTCGAACCAAGCGATGGGCTGTTCTGAGTTACTGTCACTGAAGAGCTTCGTGGGTCAGAAGTGGTTGTCAGTATGGCTGGGTTGAATGAGATACGGGACAGGCCTACAGCGAGCTGATTGACGATGTTGGCCTTCCAATGGTATAATTGTCCATCCTTCTCGAATGAAATTGGGCTTGAAAGTTACAATAAGATTTTTTTTTTCCTTTGAATGCGAGCGAGCCCAATATACTTACAACTCCTTGAACGTTCCATATCCCCGCAACCAACTCTTGATCGTCTTCTTCTCCTCGCCCTCCAAAGTGATCTTATCAGGAAATAGGTCCTTCCGCTCGATCAAAGCAACTAGTTCAGAGTTGGGCCGGAACACGGAGCATTTGCTCAACGAAGCATTGGACTCGACTGTATAAAGGACTTCGCTGCTGCCTCCGTCACCAAGGCGGGCCATTGTTGTTTGTTTGACATTGTCTGGGCTAAGAAGAATGACGAGAGCGGGCTCGTTGTCGAATGAGGGATTGACGAGAGTAATTTGGGACTGCGATGGCTGAAGCAGCATTATGGCGTCCACTTCTGGTTGTGATATTCAACCCGGAAAGGTGGGGAATGATCAATGAAAGATGATGCTGTAGCTGGACTAGTTGCCGGTGTTAAACTAAAATTCTCTCCAATTTATTGATTGTCCACAAAAACTGCTTCCGCGGGTGTCGGGTTTTGTCACAGATGCGAAGCTGCGCTGCGTAGGTCAAGAGGTTCTAAAAGTGAATGAGAAAAACCCGAAGGGGCTGCACGGCAAGAGAAGGAACTTGGTTGGGCACAAAGCCAGTGTGTTCAAGCACTGCCTTCCGGCAGACTAGGATGCACATCCTGTGCTAACCTGGGACTTCCGATGGTAATTCTCCGAAAGCAGTGCTGTTGGCGAGCCTGAAGGGCCTGAGGCATCTACCTGCGCTGGAAGCGGCACGAAGAGCCTCCCTCTTGTTGAAAAATTTGAAGGCTAAAATCTGGGACACTATTAAGGATTGCTGAGGCGCGAAACTTGAGTATTAACAAAACTTTATAATACAATCTGAACGTAGCCTCGATGCTGTAGACACTCTGACTGATTCGCGTTCAAATAGGAACCTCAGGGAAGTTGGATTGTTGAAATAGGATTTCCGCAACAAGGTAAGGGCGGACTTAGCGGGGGAGGAAGGTATCGTAGCACACTTAAAATCAACCTCAACTTGCTGATCCAAACCGCTGATAAGCACTCACAGTCAAGTCAAACTCGAGGTGAGGTTCCTTGCACCGCCTCGATGCAATCCATCGATGCCACACCTGTCGAGCATCGCACGTGCCAACCGCATTTGTCCATATTTAACGCCGGAAGGGGAGCCGGGATCCCCCAACTCTCGGCCGAGGATACCATAACGCTCATGAAGTCTTCGAATGACGGCAGGATCGGAAAAAGCAAATATCAAGAAGATTCACTGCCTCATACACTAGGGCCAATGAGGTGGCTAGGACTGAAGTTGCATTCCATTTAAATTGCATCCTAGATTTCCAAGCTCTTAACCTGTGCTCGCGTCTCGTTTCCAATGGACTCCAAGATTACCCTCGTCAACCCAGACTGCCTCACTACTCGTCTTGTGTTCAGTAAAAATAGTACACTGAACGCCAACCTCCTCGACAATGGACGCATCCGATACACAGTATCGACTACCGACCCGCAGGCCCAGAAGACGAGAATCACAGACGCCATCACCAAAGAGGAATTGGCCTTGATTCGGAGGAGAACATTCTTTTCGGACAGGATTAGGTTTGCCCGTCGCCAGGGAGGAGCGGAACAGAAGCTGAGCGATGTGCTTCAAGAGTATAAAGCGGATGACGGATAGTAGGTATCACGTTATACTGGTGCACCTCGCTCATTCAATTGGTAGTACGGTTCATATGATACACACGGAACAGGGGGGTTTTTATTGGAAAGTACATCCTGTCCATCGGCTAGCCGTAAGCACGCTCTTTTGTCTCCGAATCCGAGGATACCACCCACCTCTTCCTCCTAGTTCTTCTCCATGTCGGATCCCGTTCATCCTGTTGCCTACCGCGAAGTCGTTTCTGACCCGATAAGCACCTTTGCACTCGTCATTAGGAAGGAATATGATGGCATCACTGACTACATCATCCCCACTTTTCTTCTGCTCGAACAGCAGCTAAGGATGCAAGAGAAAGAGGCGAACATAGCAGACGGGATAATCTGCGACAACAGGACTTTCTTGGGTCACTATGTAAACACGGGCAGCTCCTAAGGACCCCGACGGACGTGAAGATACGGTCAATTACCTGTATAACTACTATCTGTATTATCTTCTCTGGATTGGTTTCACCTAATGTCCTTCGTACCCTGTTATTTGGGCAATATATGCGTACTACGTAACGCCCGTCGTTTAGCGATTGCATCTATCGCGGAGACAATGAGCTGTAGTCTCGGCCTCACTTGGGGCGTCGCTTATATCAGTTCATCCAGACCACCCTTTCCTCAGTCATTCTTTCACGGACAAGAACGCACAGCCGGTACTGCCCCGAGGTAGCCAAATTGTGGGACGCACCCTCAGCACACCGCCGCGTTCATTAGCTATTTCATAACCCATATGACATTCGACAAGAACAGCACACAAAATCCCCAGTCTTCTCACCAGCGGTCAAACCTTAATATAACATCAGCCGTCGTTCCGTAGGCCCAGAAGGCGGGGACTTGGAAGCTATAACAGCTTTGACTCGAATTTAGAGAATGTTTCTTCTGGAAAAACTACTTTTAATAAACGCCAAATGAGCAACGTCCTGTGGGGCATGAAACTTATGCTTCCAATGGCTTATTATTAGAGTACCCCTTCATAGTCTGGTCTATGTGACAGGCACAAGGACCTTTATTATGAGAGCGCGGATCCCGTCCCTCCTCGTGACTCCTACCTCGCGACTAGACTTCATGCTCCGTTCTGTAGCTCTCCTCAATTTAGACCCTGTCTATCTTGTGGCATACTGTCATTGCGAGAGAATATGAACATTGTTCCTGCTTTTCACATCCCCCAACACCACCTGAAGATGTGCGTGAGATTATAACCCGGCTGCTCATGGAGCGACGACCAAATGGTATCTCTCACCGGGTGAGATAGTAACAGGCTGTAGCTGATCTGGAGGGGCGAGATGATACTGGACCTCTGGGTGAACACTAGGACTACCTGAAATGGTTTCCTGGCTTGACCTTGTGGACACGAGGTAAACATGATTTACGGTACGTTCTCTTGTGCCGTGAGACAAGGACCTAGTTGCCGTATAGTCCCACCCCGACTTTGAGTTCCAAGCTCCAAGACCCAAGCGGCGGGGATTGCCTATATACCAAAGCCAGGTTGTGACAATTTTTTCCACTCGATGGCGGTATCAGACCGCCATCTTCTCATCCCAGAGCCGCCTAATCAGAACGATAGGCTTTACAATCAGTTGGCCGCATGACAGCCACTCAATCATCGCTACGGCCTCTCTCACTTGATAGTGTGATCATACGTGACATGCTACTTATATGCGGATATGCAGATATGCATCTTCAGTTCGGCCTTAATCGCACATATATAGGATCTTTTCTCCCCGACAGACGCAGCAATCAGCGCCTGCAACAATCCCGCCAAGCTCCCAAGTTGGTAAAATGCTTTCTTTGGCAACCGTTACTTCATGATGTCAGCTCAATCTCAAGTATATGCCACAGTGAATTAGAGCTTCGGAAGAAACGTGATCATAATGTGGCCATACTGCGTTGATACAATGATCGTCTGTGGAATAGAAGTGGATATGGTAACCGTAAGATAAGCCTCTCAGATCGCAAGGACCACATAGCCAAGGCTACATATAGTCGTCCAACGAAGGACCTGGCTTCTTCACCGCGATGGGTTCTGCATCTTCATCTGGTCCACCGGTAGTTATAATGAATTCGAAACCGTTGGGTGTTGTTGGACCACCGCCAAGGTTTTGAGGTCGAGGGCCAGGGCACATGAACGGATTCATCCCCCAAGTGAATGTCTTCTTGGCTGTCCTATTGATTCGTTTCTCTTCCTTTTCGTCCAAGTCCACCAAAGCCCACATAGTTGCCCGTGCCCGTGGCAGACTCCGAAGCGCGGCGAGACTGAGTTCAATATTCACTTCCTGGCGTTCCGTGACAGCAAAAGGGATGTTATAGGCACGAGAAGCGAGCAACGCGAGCTCCCATTGGTCGTAGCCACCCAGATTGGCATTTAGTGCAATCATGGCATCGGGACGATTTGAGGGAATATGGATTTCATGGTCACCCCAAATTGGCCCAGAGTCCGATAGAGAGATTCGGATGGTACTACCGCCACTAGCGTCAGGTGCCGTGTAGGTGTATGCATATGGTTGTGAGGCAAGGCAATCCTCATCCTCTTCTGCATCCATAAGGAGACGGAAGACACCAGGACCAAACATCACAAGATCAATATCTGTGTTGGGGATCAATAGCGCAAGCTCTCCAAAGCTAAATATAGGACTAAGCGAAAGAACCGAGAAAACAACGGAAAATACGTACATTGGAAGGACATCAAGTTCCTTCTCCACTCCAAGAAGGTGAACAGCTAAACTCCGCCGTTCCGAAGGGATGTCGGAGGAAATGCAATGCAATTGATAGAGCAGGCGGTAGATGGATAGCGGCCAGTGTAGCAGAAGAGCAGCAGGTGAATGCATGGGTAGACCGCGCCACTTGTAATAGCTTGTCCACGTATGTTCGAAAGTGGGTGGTGCGGAAGGGGGAGGGATATCCGTCGATTCAAAGTCTAGCCACGGAATTTCATCGTCAGGAAGCTTCCACCCTTGTCGCTCGTCTACATGCTCTTCCTCCAGCAGCTGCATTCCCCACATGTAATCCACTTGGTCATCACACGAACACGGTGCGTCCGTCCACCACCCATAGTTTGGCCCACACCCAAAAAGTCCTCTCGAGTCGCGGTAACGATCGAAAACATAGGAACCATCATGCGTTTGACGTGCCCACGGGAATTGCTTGGCAATCGCTTGCATTGCAGGGCGTTTCCTATGACTGCGCTACTTGGGCAAGGGTATCAGGACCGCCTCGGAGAAGAAAAGACACATGCTGGCCGCACCTGCAGGATCCTACAAACGTTCTTGTGGCGAGCTGCACCCCTGCTCCCATTCAACCAATTCTCATTGAAGCACTACGAAGCGTCAGATAACATATTCAAGGATCAAGTCCCAAAAATAAATTGACTTACCACGACGTCGCAATAGAAGACAGCCTTGCATTGTGTACAAGTAATCAATTTCTACGGGACACAACTGAATATATGCGTGCTCGGTAAAGTTAAAACACGACGTACATTGTCAGGCGACTCAATTCGACGGCAGTTCATGCAAACATGGGTGGAATGTACTGGGTCATCGTCATAATGTAGAACGACGTCGATGTCGTTGAGATCGTTCGGGTCGAAGAAAACAGAGGCATCCAGGAGAGCAGGGGACATGGTGGAGGGGAACAAAGACACGGCATAGAGGAGACGTCATTAATATATTGATCCATCATCCCCAAAGTTTCGGACTCTGTGAGCAGCCTTAACCAACCCATTTCCCCACGCCTCGCCCTGCGTAGATAACGGAGTCAAGGGAGTTTCCCTGGCCAACCGGCCTATCAACGCAGCCCTCAGCATCATCCTGCGATTTATAATTGGACCGCGTACTCTTCTGCCACGTTACGGGGTAAATCTATGACATACGGCCTAGTCATGAGGCGTTGCTTCCGCCAGGTTTATATGCAGTCGACACAAAGGCGCGCGTTTGCAATTTTTTGGGGTGCTGTGGCTCTCGATCCAAACAATGCCAAGCACATTCTGTCCTCCGAGGGTTTCGGGTTCCCGGCTGTCTGTCCTTCCCCTGTCGCTGTCTGCACAGTCTCTTTTGTAGCTTAACTCTCAGATCTCAGAACTGACATACGCGTGCGATATCCGGTGTCATTATACATTGGAATCATCCTTGGGGATCAATCTATTTTTGTATTCTCGTCTAAATCCCACTCCGTCTCAAACAACGGGTTACTTTCCACACGAGACGAACTTGAGGGACCCATACAATCCTTCCCCGCTTTGCAACACAACACGGAATAAGCTTGAAAATTTCTGTATTACCAGCAAACATGACGGTGCGACCGGGAGAGGCTTGTCCATCAGTGTCGAATGCC
Organism: Podaxis pistillaris; assembly: GCA_018524465.1. Classification (NCBI taxonomy): domain Eukaryota; kingdom Fungi; phylum Basidiomycota; class Agaricomycetes; order Agaricales; family Agaricaceae; genus Podaxis; species Podaxis pistillaris. The sequence continues at coordinate 6,786 of JAEUWN010000316.1, forward strand.
CCTCTAGAAGACTCGCTAAAACTGCTTCGGCAATCTTGGGATCGCCTTCGTGTATATGACCAATCGTTAGCTTGCTCAGTGTTGGTATTCTTGCGACTATGTCGGCCACTCTTTTCTGGAAAGGGACTCAAACTCAGTGGTGTTCTCACAGGACGGAAGGGGAACACTCACAACCAACAAACCCGAGTCGAACTCGGAATGGAGATTCATCGACGTCGTCACCTTGAGGATCCTGAGGTTCGAAAACGCTGGAATCCACTGGGACCAATACTCAAAAAACCAAGTGATACGGAAGTCCGAGTCCGGGTCTAGATCAACATGAAGAAACTTGAGCGACTCCTCGTGGTACCGCAAGCCCCTAGAGCAGAGTTCCTTGACACAATGATCATTAGCATTCCTGTCCAGCTTCAAAACCAAAGCCTCCAATCCTTCGTACGAATCCAGATAATCGACCAGCGCTTGTCCAACCACATCAACACCCACAATCCTCAACTTCCTTCCCGCGAGCTTCAAACTCGCCCAGACCCCAGCATATGGATCACAGTTCAAGCAATCAAACCCTCCCAGCCTAAGGCTCTGCAACCGCGTCATGGCCTTGACAGCCTCTCCACCGAGGCTAATTGGCACGTTTTCCAATACCAGCTCCTCGAGTTGGGGAATGGGAGTAAAACTGTATAGTCCGGAATTGACGCTTGGCCGATACTTTGCGCAGATCTCGAGTCGTCTCAGATTCGTTGCTTGCACCCCAACACCAACCACCTCAGAATATACCGAGCTCTGTTCCGCGCCTAGAGGGGACACTGGATCAGGTTCACCAATTGGCCATGATATCTTCGTCGTTTCCAAGCGTCGAGATCTCACGATCGGGAGCGCGTGGGAAGCCTTCCAGTCTGAGAAGTTAACGTTGAGGGTGGAAAGTTGTGGAAGCGTCAATAGTGCTTCCGATATGTTTCGGGTGAAGTCGTCTGGGTCGTGGATGCTGAGATAGAGCCTGAGGTGACAACAGTCAACAACGCCACATATGGCACAGATCAGATGAACTTACGTTGTCTCCTCCAAATTCCCGAGAGTCCTGATAATCGTCGGGAATGTCAGCATCAAATGCTGTACCACCCGCTGTACATCTCTCTGCCATGACACCTGTCCTCCTGAATTCGGCGTGGACTTGCTCAGCCTGAATAAATCACAGACGCAGATCTTCAGATGCCTTGCGCGCCTAAGTGCGGTAGGTAGTTGCTTGGTATAGAGGGTGTTGAGCAAGTGCATGAGGCGTGTACACTCCTTGTTCGTCGTCTTCAGGCCTTCTGGCGTGGTAACCCACTTCACGGGGTCGTCTGAAGGACCACAAAGCGAGCTGTCTACTACAATCGTCTCGAACATCGACTCGCAGACGAAGTAGTTGAAATGTCTGCACACAAGGCGCAACGGGCCCAGTTTCTGGTCATGCTAGTCATCGAGCAAGTCAGCATGTACTCTAAGCCCTTGCGAAAAAGCAACAGTGCTTTCCGGGAACGAAACCAGTGAAAGGGCGTTACCTTTAAGAAAGCTATGATGCTAGAAAAAATATTCTCGGGGAGATCAAGTATGGCGGTCATGTCGGAAAAAATAGGCTTTGGGCGCTCAACATGTTACTTAACGCGGTCTATATAAATTTTTCCTCGTTGCACGCAGTTTGCCCCGTGTACTGTTGTCCATTATGCCACACTACTTGTGTCCACAATGTCCTTGTGTCTGGGAAACAAACACAAACAAGGTCTACCCTGAGTCCCTGACTTCCGTTTCGGGATGACAAAGCCGACGACAATGGTTTTGTGGATGGACGCATTGTATCATTGCCTAGACCCAGCGCTGGTTGCTATTTGGACGATGGGCTTCGGACACAGATACAAATCTCTAGAACAACACAATTGCGGACTGACTAAGTTTAAAGCCGAATCCAGCCTTGAGGCCTTTCGGTAACCATGTATACACTGATATATTACATTCATTTCGCCAAGCGTCTACATTCTATAACCGATATGCAGCACGCATACTAAAAAGCCCCTGAGCCCTTTCACGAATCAATACTAGCCCACTTGAACGCCTCCGACGCGAGCTTCTCACTATCCCAAGATTCCTTCGTCCCATCTATGACATGTTTCTTCGCAAGTTCAATGTTGTCCTTGACATACTCCGGGAGCCGATCCGCCATCCGTGGTCCGGGCTGATTTTTCAAAGCCTCAACAACATCCTTCCATCCCCACCTCGCATCTGGTTCAGTCCTGACGTCGTCATACCACAACCATGCCTTCCCCTTCCCCTTTTCCTCACCACCCATATACTCCTCAATCTCCTTCCCAGCACCAAGCAGAATCGCTGTGAGGGCTATGAACACACCAGGTTCCTGCTCATCGCCTGAGAACAATCCCTTAACGAAAATATCCTCAACATCTCTCCACAACGAATCCCTGAACGTTTCTGGGAGAGCAAACGCCCGAGCGAGAACCGTGCTCTGAACGGAGGTCTTGTAGTAATACTCCTTTGGTAGTTCACGATCGCCATTCTCGTCCGCCGTATAAGCCCGCGAAGTCGCACCCCACAATGCATCAAACAGTGCTTTGGACAAATGTTCGCCAAAGATACCAGGTCCACTCGCTGGATGAAGCGGGGCGACTTTATACGGCCGTTCATCGCCCTCTTTCAAAATCGTGCCGGGGTGAGTCGCCTCGTTGTTGATTTGGAGAGCGGCGAAGCTGACGAAGGTGACATAATCGTCTATGGTCTCGCGATGACCAAGGGAAGAGAGAAGGAGTTGGTTCGTGATGGAGGAGAGGAGGGCATCGAGGGATGCGGTGCCATCTTTACCTGATCCAATCTCTTGATTGATCAGAGCTGCGAGTTTAGTCGCAGAGTCGCTGGTGTGAGCGGCGAATAGAGATGCGACATCCTGGTGGAGGGCGATAGAAGGTGGTGCTGATGCCATCGTGTATGGTACGCTTTGTAGATGTAGAGGGGAAAGGATGGGAGATGAAGAGTATTGGTGGTGGGCTATTTGGGTTAAGTATGTAGTATGCGTGAGTGATCATCACGGTTTCCCCGCTACAAGTTAGCTCCAAGTTACTACGAAATAAGCATAGTCTACCACGTTTACAGCCTTCTAATGGTTCTAGGTGAATCACCTGCTTTCTAGTCCGGATAATGCTACGGAACGCAGCAGCTGCTCGGGGCGTCCTGTGAGCCATGCATAACGATGAACCAATAGAATTGATTTACGGGACGTTATCTGACAAGAGATTATGGTGAATGACGCACGTTGTTTGGCGTCCACGTGGGAATCAAGCTTTTCTCCGTTTGGACCGGGAGAGCGTCACGACTTATGATCAAACTCTCTCCATACTTACTGTATGCAGCCTGCTGAATGGCAATACGAACACTTCATAGATGTCTTTGGAAAAAGGCGAGGCATACCATAGCAGTATCATGCTATCCTTGGCATCATAAGGGAACAGGTTCTCGACAACCCCAGGCGGAACAAAATCGGAACGGGAGCAACTGCGCCAAAAGCTCTGGTTCAAACCTTCTCGCAGACGAAGTGTGACTTGGTGATATCGGCCACTCACTGCCGTGATCGATATTATCGGTTCTTCGTCTGTTTCATTTGGAGCAGAAGCAGACGTAGCTCCTAATATTGCGGTGCTACGCCTAACCTCAAGTGGTCAAGTGACTATGGCGCATTCGACGCCAACCTCGAATTCGAATAACTACTGTCGACGTACGCCTCCACAGCCTGAAGCTTCCAGCGTCGTAACCTCTACTTCGTTGAACTAAGCATAATAGCGTTTCCGAAGTGTTCTCAATGCAAAAGCCACTTCATTGGGACTTGAGTATATTAGCTAGCATAATATATAAGGGATTCTGTATATCTGCGCCCCCCTAAAGGGATCATACGTTTCAGCTTTTACTAATCAGTAACGCAACTCTCGGCCTTCGGTGTAGATGCCAACAGGTCCAGACCGAGAGGCAAAGCTATGACCAAGTTCTGACTAGGGGGAAGCGCCACAGCGTACCCACGACCAGTACAGTTCGTTATTCGGACCAAGATATTTTGAGGAGGAGAGGCCGCGGGTTACACGCTAGAAATAGGGCTGTGGGTCACACGGAACTAATGAGAGAAGCGTACGACTCATACAACTAAAGCCGCTCCTTGCTCCTCCTGTTTATATAAATCCCATACCTTCAGTGCTAATCGACATGCTGGGTCAGTACCCATGCGCTGGACGAATCCACAGATCAGCGGATACGTCGTTGTTTGGAGTTCTTGTGACTCCGAAAGAATTCATGATCATAACAAGTGAATGCCTCGAAACTGAGTGAAGCATAAATGTGTTCAGCATTACGAGTAGCATTTGTTATTGGGATTCGAAATAGTTAGCGATAGTGCCGGCGGTCGGAGCAACTGGATAAATTTCTCTGAGCGCATCCACGCCCCGGCAACGTTTGCTTCACTCGCTGAGACTTTGGAAAACCCTTCCATGAGGACGGTGGTTCAGTTGATGAGCTGCTTTTGTCATAGACCCAGGTGTCTTGCATGTGCCGTCTTAAAGGATAGATATCTCGCGATTGCAACCACTCGTGCTGTCACGAGGTATAGTATGCCTTGGTTTTCTTCAACCGAGGCCCCTCCCGGGTTTCTTGTAGCGCAACTGTTCCCCGGAGAAGTAGTCCCAGATTCCCAGTTATCATATATATCTTGCGCCCGATAACTTATTTTTACTAGTTGGACGTTATGGGAGTTAGTAGGTACGGAAGGTGAGGCTTGCTACAATGAAATAACAAGAGCCCGATCGTTCTGTCGGACGATTGCATGAGTAAGTAGGAATGATCAACTGGAGCCCAGGAGGCCGCCAGGATCCACGGTTATGAGGCAGAAGTGGGAGCGCTGAGCGCTGATGAGTCACCTGCCGTGCGTCCGTAGGTCCACGTTGGCCTCACTGTGTGTCGTCCTAATAGGAGGCAGGTGGAAAAATTGGGGAGTTCCGATGTTACAGCGGAGAAGCTTTGGCGGTCCTGGTCTCGTACCGGGTGGTCAATAGTACAGTCCGAACCACCCAGCTAGCATCAAGCCCGCGCCCCATCACGTTGCACAAGAATTTGCATCCCACCAGGCCCGGCACACGTAGCTGCTTTCTGGGAACCATCTGTCAACATATTTTTGGTCTTTCTCATGACACGCGCTGCCCATAGCCCATCAATCATTACGTTACAAAGTTCTTCAGCCTGTGGCAGAGTCGATTTCATATATATTCTCTCTCCCCTACGGCCTTTTTCTCCTATTGCATTTCAGGTCCAGCTACCTGTTCCTCACCAACAACCATCATGAAGACTGCCCTCTTCTCCCTCGTTTTTGTCGCTGGCGCTCTCGCTGCTCAGCCCTTTCTCATCAACACTCCGTTAGTATCATGCCCTCCTCTTACATATTGGATCCTGGCTTATCCTCCGCAGTGCCAACGCCGTCGTCTGTCAGCCCCTCCTCCTCACCTGGTCTGGAGGGACTCGTGAGTCACTTTCCTGCGTTCTTCTATACACTCATTGATGCATTACTTGCAGCCCCCTATTTCCTGGTTAGTATCTTTATCTACATTGTAATCGTAGTCACAATCGTTGATCGTTCTTTTGGTGCATCCTTCTCTTGGAAACAATAGGCGTCAGTTTTCTTTTGTTTTATACTCAAACCACATCCTGACTAACAACCCAGAGTCTTTCCTGGAAGCCAGCCTGATGCTCCCCCTCTTGTAGATTTTGGGAAGCAGGATGGTACCTCCTTCGTCTGGGTGGTCAACCAACCTGAGGGTGAGGCTATATTCCCTGTGAATTTTGCACGCCGCTCATGTCTTTCAGGTACTTCCCTTGGCCTCATTCTCCATGACAGCAAGGGCCGGGTAGCCCAATCTGCGCCTTTCACCGTACAAGGTGGCGGTACGTAGCTATACTTGACTTCACTGGCACATCGTTTTCTCATGATAGATTTAGGCGACACCAGCTGCGTTGACCAGTACTGATGAGAGGTATAGAGTCCGCGGGGCTTCAATTACGGGACACGAATGAGTGTAGTAGCACTGAGTATGTGCGATGCTCGATTATAGCAGCAAGAGGAAATGTAATAGAAAACCACGCGGAATGCTTGAATCTACTCACTTCAGGTTAATGAGAAGGAAACTAAGCTTTACGAAGCTCTCAATGTATACAGAGGAACATGTGTATCTCAATTCCCTAAGCTTTTCATCGACTCCCATACCCCAAAGCAACTGCTGCCCGGTGTCAAATTGCATGGTTTTAGGAGTCCCCCCAGTACGACTTTCGGCGGTAGTGTTCCCGTATGGCAATACCCAGTAGGATGGCCGTCCAGAACGCATCTATAGATCCGGCGTTATTGGTTTCGAAGAACTAGAAGGAAGCGATATACAGTTATATTCTCATAGCTCACGGCGGAAATAATTGTCATATGAATCCAGTTGCGAACATAACTTCTTCGCATACATCTGGGACTAAGTACGTCCGTGATTGGAACATTCAGTAACAGCAATACCAGAATAGCTGAGTGAGTGAATACACTTAGCCTGCAATGCCCGCCTCACTCATTGAGACTTTAGAAAAGGGTCCTCGGCAACGGGGTTAAGCTGTCCTCATGATGACAGCCGAGCGCTGAGCGCTGATGTTTGATGGGTCGCACCTCAGCGCACACCCAAAACCCTTCCCAAGTGTTTGTCGTAATAAATAGGTATCCCGATGCCACAAAATCACTTAGTCCCCAGTCGCACCGTGTACGGAAGCCGGGTGGGACATGGTCCAACTTTGATCGACAACTTGCCTTATATG
>JAEUWN010000319.1:0-108126 GCA_018524465.1 Podaxis pistillaris
CCCTTTTGTCATAGATTACACTTGCTCTTGTAGTAGGTAGTTGACAGCAATAAACCTGGATTTAAAAAAAAAAAAAAAAAAAAAAAAAAGACCCATTACTCAGGAAGAGTTTGCCACTCACCACCTCACCTGAAGGGAGTGCCTTACCCTAAATGGAGTTCCAGATGTTCACTGAAGGATTTTCTCATTTTATCTTGCCTTGTAGCTAGCTCCCCAGCTCCCTACCTGTCTTCATTTTCGAACATTTTCCTTGATTACCCTCTCATCTCTGATTAAGTTAGTTTTTTCTCTTTCTTTCTCTCTTCTATACACTGTTGCTAGCTCTCTGCTCTTTGTTTACTATTCCTCATCTTCATTTCTCTTTTCTCTTTCTTTCTTTCTAGTTTTGGTATTGGGACTGCTATCGTGCACCCGTTTGTAGTAGCTAGCCTATTGCAATAAACTTGGATTTAAAATAAATAAAAATAAAAAATAAAAATAAAAAAAAGATGGACTATGTACCTTGATAGCACTTGCTAGATAACTGAAAAATACAGCCATTGAGATGTTTGCATTCATCGCACACACCAACTGGTGTGGACTGGGGTTTAGCCATAAACACCTCATCTCTCGTATTTTGTATCTAAGTTTTGTGACATCTACTTCAGAGAGCCTAGTGTGTTTAGCAAGTTCGGGGTCTGGGCCGGGCACCTCAATAGTGAGGAGAGGCCCACTGAGCCCATCCAGCCTGGAACGTGGAGGCATCCTTTGTTCTAGTTAGGAATACGAGATGTAGAGGGGCGCTGAGCGATCGAGTCAGTCATAGAGGAGCTTATATGAAGAGGAGGGCAGGACGGCCATCAGCGAACGGGTGTTCGCTGGTGTTTTGGTGCTACTCTTACGACACATCAGGCCTATGACACCGCGCGCAGGCAGAAGTGAATGGGTCGAAGCTGAAGACACCGTTCCAAAGCGTCATGCAGAATGCATGGCGCGCTCCTTGGAGCACGAAGTGGAGGGAGAATCAACACTGAGTTGAATGAAACTCATCCTCGTGGTACTGCGGCCAGCCGTGCCACTTGAGGCCACTGTGAATTACACGATTTTTATCCATCCACCATCGGACAGGTCACACATTTCTCTTGGTGATGGCCACAGAAGAACATACCGTAGTACCCCTGGCTTCTCATTCCCGTCTCCGGATCAAAGGGCAACTCTCCGATCGCTGCTTGCCTGCTTCTGATCCAACTTCAAACTCACTGGAGCTAGGATACCCACTAGGAACCTCCAAGCTCCAAGAGCGGTAGTAATGACGTGGTGTCTTGATTCACCTCATTGTAGTCATACGCCGTTCTTACGTTTCCAGTGCATTAGTCCTGCAGCTTCGCACCAGCCTCAGGCTGATGTGTGGTGGTCGTTGATTCGGGGGGATTCGAACCGGCCAATGAATACAGTAAGCCTTAGTCCCCGTTAAAGGGATCGAGGATATTGCAGTTGAAGAAAAGGGAATGTTATTTGACCCAGAAGACAGTGCACAAATCGGATAGGAGGTATTACATTCAACGCGATGAAGTTGAGCTTTCAGTCGATTCGGGCAGCATTGTACCCTGACCATCGTCGTTCCTTCATACCGAACCTGCGAATATCACATAAGCTCCTCATCAAAGACCTGTATATGCTCTATTGAGTATCGAGCAGTCAGGAGGAGCGTTGCGCAGGGCATCTCTGCATCTTTCAGCAATCACTTCAAAAACCATCTAGCAGATGTCAACGAGGGTACGACTTTACGGCACGATCAACGATTAACATCAAACAGGCTCACCATTGCGGACCTCCACCAGCCCTTCCAACATTCGCACACAAGAACAAAAATAACTCTGCCGCCCCGAATGATGTTCCATTTCACGCGCATGATCAAGCCGCGACTGATTTCTCGGAGGCGGCTAACCTAAGTAATCATAATGAGCGAATATAAGCATATCGCGTATCAGTCTCCAGGGAGTCAAAAGCAGAAAAGGAAAAGATAGAAGATAGATAGGTATAAAAGCTACACTGCATACCTTGTACCTCCAAGTTTTCTCGTACGGATGTTCCATCATATGCCGCTATCAACCGCCAAAACAGGAGCTTCGTTGAGATGCGCACGTTGATGTAACAAAAAGGCGACTTACGACATGCCTCTTAACCTGTCCATACGTTTCTGTAGGAAACTCCCGCTGTGCATATACATTTGACGGCGAGACCTCTATCGGCGGGTCCTGCAGCATCATGATTCCGTCGAGCTGCGGCGGGGACCGGGAAGACGATGCCGAGACTGGAACAGACAGCGGTGGGATAACAGACGATGCCGTAGCCTGGGTATGGGTTGCATATTGCCTAGCGAGAGTCGTAAACCAGATTTCTTGTCGCGTAACACTCGACTTGTATGGCGATAGATTTGTTAGTCCGTTGTTACAATAGTGGTATGGTGTATTCGAGGACATGTCGAGTGAATTAGAGCGTGAAGATTGAGGTCGAGGGCTCGAAAGCCAAAAGAGGGGGGAAAGTGCGTGAATGTAGGATCCCGGCTTAACGCCCACGGTCCCTCTGAGCCGAAATTGTTCTACCCACCTATCCCTTTGTAAACCTTCATATACTCTTCGCACCCTCTCGACTTCTTAGCTCATTAACGTTCAGGAGATGCTGCCGTCCCACTGCATGTCTCATAAGACAGTCGAAGAGATGGGATTTCAACTCGCATTTCAGCGTCGAAGCGAATACTTGCCCTCATCCTCCTAGTCATAATTCCCCGAATCACGCCTCCAGCAAGCAATAAGGAGCGCAAAGGAGCGCGAAGAGGAAGGAACTGTGGGTGGAATGGCAAAGGAAGAAAGTTATGTTGTAATTTTCCTCCGTATGCGATGTTGCTGATCCATCTTCCCCGTCAACTGCTGGCCGACTTTGTGGCTGGTCCAAAACCGGAGAATCAAATGCAAGGAAACGAGGAGCAAGTGGATATGGCCCCGCTGGCAGCTTCAATATTCATTTCCGCCTACCAAAAGGGATAGTAAGAACCCAGCGACGGACTACGGGTCGCTCTCCCTGTCTCCAGCATTGTCCCATCTTCATCCTGTGTGCTCCCCTCTATGCCCTTTCCGCGGACCTCCTGAGGCATCAACCTTTCCCCACAGCACCAGACCGTCCCCCCAAATCCTCGACTAGTCCTGAGGTTTCGAAGGAATCCGAGGATCCGGGTACAAGGCCATAATTTCCTCATCGGAACACGAGAGAACACGCGAACGGATGGCAGGTGAACACCGCTGGGCACTTCCTCCAGGCGGTCCAAGTGGTTCGCAAAAGGTTGTCGGCCTACGATCTCGGATCGTCACTGGAGCTACATCTTACCGGAGGTTGACTGTCGTCTTCTGGCATCCTTGGCCCTTGTTGGAAGATCTCACAGGCGAACAGGGTTCGGGAAACAACTAGCACCCTCAACCAAAGCATTCAGAGTCATTCTTGAGTAACCCGGCCTGCCTCTTGCCAATCCCGGACCTCAGCGCCCTCAGTAGCCGAATGCTGTGACCATGTGGCGGATGACAAACGGGATCGGATTTAAAGCGCCCAACTCAATGTGAGTCACAGTTGCACCTCTGCCTTCTACCATCACAGAATGAGACTGATATTACCCTGAGGTAGCATTTTGAGAGTGCGACCACCAGGGGCTTCAAGATTCGAGAAGGAGAAACACCAAGAATCAGGGGCCGCGACCAAGAGGCAGAGCAAGATACTAGGAATGATTGACCAAGATAACCAATATCAAGGGACCTTTGGGCCTGCAGAACGCTTGAAAGAACTGTAGAAGTGGAGATACCTATTGCTGGAGGAACAACGGACAACGCTTTGACTAATAAACAATGGGGATGAAATTGCAAACACACCTGGTGCCAACCCAACCTCAACACATCGTAAATCCCGCAAGTTAAGAGATCCATCTGTTATAAATGCGGTACCAATACAAGTTTTCGAGGCCAGAGGAGTGTTGTTGAGCGTCCATGGAAGACCCGGAGACCATCAAGGTTGTTATAGCAAGTCGAGAACATTGGGAAGAGCGAACAGGCTGCAATATGGCACGAAATGGTCATCCTGCAGGAGAACTCAAGGCCGAGGGACTGCATATATGGACCTTTCAGAGGTGTAAGAGTGTCAGCGGGGGGCGGCAAATACCAGGAGGCGGAAGAGCAACCTACTATTCACAAGTCCTGTTATTGGTATCAATCTCCTCAAATTCACCGTTCGAGATACACATGCCGACTCCGAATGACTTTTGTGCCAACGGGTCCGGTAGGAGCGTCTTGCGCCATGGACACACCGGGAGACTCGGGTGGCCCTGGCACACGGGCAATATGCCTGCGCCCCGAGAGCAGTGATGGCCACAAGACCAAAGACAACTAGTCGTGTCTCCTCTATTGGTCACGGAGCGAGGTCTTGTGTGTGAGGACAGGAGAGGAACGAAAAGTGGAGAAAATGGCTGACGGAAGAAAGACAACAAGAACATAGCGGCATCAGGACAAAAAGCCTCCTTCTCCCAGCCTTCTCTTCCTCAACTAACCCGTCAACTCCATTAACCCTTCTCCGTGGATCTTTTCTGCAGCAGAAGGCAAATACGCATTGCCTGCACGTGCGGGAGAGAGGGCGTTTTGAGCGATGGAAGCGACGAGGAGGTAAGGTGAGAGTTGATTTCATCGGTGATAGGAGTTGCGAAACGAGGCTGATGTATGTGGCCGCGAAAGGAGGAATGAGATGTAGGATGAACAGCCGTCGTAACTTAGATGAACGAGAACCCAGTGGGAATAGACGAGACTGAATCTGAGTGGCGGTCCAGCCGATCACTTCTCAATCCAGCTGGAGGTCCAAACAATACCAGCGTCCTATTTCACCAGGTCTCAATTTGTCGCTCCCCTGCCTGGGGCCCAACTTCAGTCACCTACATATTTCTTCCCGCTTCTCTGACCACTTGAGCGGTGGCGACACAGGAAACTGCCACCTAACTTGCCCGACAGACGGCACGCTCGCAGCTCACCAACACGCCCTACTTTCTTCTTCTCCCACTCCCCATCTGGCGCAAGAACAACTTCTCAGCCTCGTACCCTTCGAGCACACCACACAAGCACATCATGGGTCAAGTGTTTGACGGCGATTAACTCAACTGTTGGCAAATGGATTCCATTTTTGCAACCCTACCATCCAACGCCACAGACCTCGCAGAACACAAGCCTACCCTCTTGCTCTTTTTTTCGACGGATGCCCGACATCCCAACTTGAACATCCAGAATTCGGCGCCATGGTGGTGTGCTCAATAACATCCGGTTATAGAGTATCAGCATCTCGTATACCCCATTGAATTTCGATCCTATCCGTTCCCTCTTACTCAATTCCGAAATTATGCTGTCCCGCGAAGAGACGGTCCGTCAAGGTATTTTCCACCTGCGTCGTGTCCTCCGGCCTTTTCACAAATTGATTGTTGTTTCAGTATGCCTCCAGGGCTCAGGTCCTTCCATGCTTGTGAGATTGAATACTTGCCGTTCCGCATCCTATGTTGCCCCCCTCTTAGTTCCAGGATCCGGCGGACCGGCCCACGCTTTGCCTATACCATGCGTGGTGACTCGGTCATAATCACCTAGCAAGAAATGGCGCACGAGATGGATATGGAACGGCTAGTCCGCCGGGTGGAGACCTTCTAGAATTCCCATCTATCATTCATTCGTTTTGGAGTAGGCGTTACGACTTGTATTCGAAGGCTGGAGGACCCTGGTATTTCTATCTCGACTGACGGTGACAGACTTCGCTGGCATCACGGTCGTGGCTCGGCAACGCGACGATCAAGTAGGAGACACGTTACCCACCAGACCTGCCATATGCCACCGCTCTAAATGGGCCGTTTGCACCTCTACCCTCGTTGCACACGCCCTGTCTCAGCCAATCTCAGTTTCGAATATTTCGACAACACATCCCGATGTTCCGGACACTTGGAGGAGACAACAAGAAATTCGATGAGGAATCCCTCCGCTTCGATGCCTTACTTGGTCGCCAATGGCTTTCCTGTCCCTTTCGCAACTGCTTAAACTCGGGGATAAAGTCCTAATACTTCTTCGACCGTCGTATTGAATCGGCCACACACGGCTTCGTTTCAGTAGCTGAGCACGAGGTGGTCCAGGACATGCTTATGGTTGGTGGTCACTCACGCCGGATGTTCCTTTGAGGGAACGAAAAGGTCATGTCGGAGGCGATCTCAGAATGCCGGAGTCTGCATTGGCCACGTTTCGGCACCCTAACGTTATGTCCCATGTTCCTAATGGATGCACGATGCACAAACTTCACCTCTTCTCCTAAATTGCAACGAGGTGGGATGTAGATCAGGGGTTCCCAAAGGGAGCGTAAGCCCGATTTCAAGTCCCAAACTTCTGAAGAAGCCAGCGACCGGCAGGTACCATGCGGATCAGCCGCCAGCCGCCCCCAAATAACGTATTCAAGCAGGTAATATTCCTTGTTGTGAAACGGGCTCCATCCGCTACATGCCCCTCTCCTCGTCAGGGCAAGAAAACTACACCATTCCCCCGCGACACCCTGACGAACGTTTTCGCGAAATTCGGGAAGTTTGGACATGGGAAGGGCTGTGAGCTTGTGGCATGCTCTTATCTTATCTCCTTCAGCATTAAACGTATCGCCGACTGCAGACCCCAAACGTTTCGATTGGCCTCAAATGAGCCCTTTCCGCTTCTCGTTTGCGAGGCTGACTTTTTATCTGTGCCGCACCATTTCTCACACCACATAGGCCTTTGTGAGCCCACGCTTTTGTGGCAAAGAAAACAACCAATCCCCCAGCTTACTGCTTCTCTTAACATCTGATTGCTGACACTGATATTTCCACGGCTTCTCCCAGCGACTGATCAACCATGACTGTGCGAGACCGTGCAGGACCCCACGACGCCTTGTCCGACGAGTAGCCGTTGATATGATTTCGGTTCTGGAGACCAAGTTGACTCTACAAGGCTCCGTGGCTTATACAACGCTTAGCAACCCGGTGGATCACTGTAATCAACATTAATGTCTATCAGCATATCGTGGCTATATTACACTACCCAGGGTATAGTGTCTACTGTTCCTAGGGCATAAAAAATACACATTACACCTCTTTCAAATCACGATGATGTGCTCGGCTCGTCCGGACTCGACGTCGACACATCTTTACCAGTCCCGCAGCTCAACTCGAGCTCTTCCTCTTCCTTCCGTAACCGATTCATAGTAGCCTCCAACACTCTTCTTCGCATTTCCTCTCGTGATTCGCCGGCGATAGGTGTGGATTGGGAACCTCCACCAAGAACGTAAGCCTGGGCTTCGGCTTCAAGTTCCGAAGAAGGTGGCTGATATATTCCATATGAGTCAGCGGACGGCGATAGATAATGTGTTCCCGTCCTTTGAGCTCGTTCGAACTCTGTAACCTCACGGTTGAGTTTAGAGTTTAGCTCCTTGAACTAGAAGTGGGTTCAGTCAGGATACCAGAATAAAGGTGAGGGCGACGTACGTTCTCGTCATGATCTCCCCACACATTATGTGTTAGTTCATGACAGAGGACTCTCCTGATCTCGCTATAGAGTCTAAAGCCATCATACCGATCTGTCCGTATACGAAGCTTAATCTCCTGGCCAGCATTCACGTTCAGCCCAAGTAGACCCGGTTGCTCATGCGGAGCAAGCTCAGTCAACAGCCCGACAGAAAACTTGTGTTTCTGCATGACGTGGAGAATGGCAGGGTCATTGGCGAGCTTATCGAGTATGGACTGGGCAGAGGACGGGTTAGGGAGATGTGGCAAAGGGGAGACCTTGTGGAAGCGATATTGCGAGGATGCGGAAGAAGAGGGTCCCGTCGGTCTTAGCTGTGTGAACATCAATCAGCGCTTGGGTACGTATGCGAGATATGCATAACGGTACCTTGACTTGGGGCTTGAGCGCTCTTTCGCGCATAATTCGTTCCCTCTTCGCGCGCTCATCTTCGACAGCCTTGATTCCGCCGACCTCTTCGACTGTCGAGCCAAGCATTTGTACCTTGATGCCATCCTTGAAGCCAGCCTGCTGGAGGGTGGTGTCGTCGTTGGCGGCTTTCTTGCCCCTCCAGAGCAGCTTCTGCATGGAGGGAGGGACTGAAGTCAGCTGTTCGAGTTGTGCATGGAGGGCAGAGAGGGTGGTGGAGGGTGGTAGCTGGAGGGGATAGGAGTTGCCGCGGTGGGTTACGGTAATGGATATCGGAGAGTCGGACATGATTAATGAGCTTCCAATTCGCGATCGCTACAGTTACGAAGCACGTGACACAGGGATGAAGTTGAAACTGAGACGTGGTGACTCTGAGTACGAGGACTACCTGGGATATCTGAGTGACTGCGCCTCGCCGGTGGCTGTATCTACGTCTATGGTTGGTTTTCGAACAGCATCTTGTTGCTGAGGTGGTCGTCGAGCTGGGTGAAATTGAGTGGCCCTGGAAGACTTGCACGTGATGCAGGGGTGGGGCCAGGAAGGTTCAAGGATAAACGGGAGTTGAGCCAGTAGACACTACCTACACAGGCCTGGCGAGTGGATTGGATGTCTTCGAGCCCTGCACCTAACCCATCCATTCCTTCTCCACAGAACCTCCCACGACGCGACCGCCCATCCTCCAGACCTTCCTCCCGTTCCTCTCTCCGCTCACACAGCCCTTCATTTTCGCTTGACGACCCAGGTACGCATCTTGTTTAGCCGACCCCATCATCATCCTCATCATCCTCATCACGTTTCCCCAGTCCACGTAAGAAACCAAATATCCACGTTGAAACATTCCATCAGGCATCAACAGGCCCAGCTTCAGTCACTCGAAAACATCATCCGCGCTGGTCCACGGCCCTATTCCTCCGATCTAGCTTTTGCTCTTTCCATGTCTTCCGACGACGCCTCTACTCTCGTCGCCTCACCCTCTGCCGCGCCCTCTTCATACAAGGACGCCACTACCATTGCCGCCACAAAAGCCAAGCGCCGCTCGTCCTACGAAGTCCTCCAAAGCATTGCTGGCCCCGACTCAAACCTCCCACTCCCAAAACGCGTGGACGACACCAATGACGACGTGATACGAGAAGGAATTCCCATGTCTTTCGGCTCTCCTCCAGGCATAATGTCTTCCAGGCGACCCTCCAGCCCCACCCGTTCATTAAGTCGTACGTCAATTTCCTCACCACCCCATCCGTCCTCCCTCGCAGAATCTTATATCAAGTCTCCGTTTTCTGTCTTATATATTCGTAAACTGACAGGCATTCCGGTGGCTGCTGTAGGTATGTCGCTTTCCTCTCCTCCCAATCTTCTCCCTTCGCTCAACCGCCTTTCCTATTTGTTTCGGAATTTGTGCTTTTTTTTTTGACCAGGGAACGCAAAGGCTCTTGCTGACGACGGCCATATCAACACCAACACCCCCGTCCGCCAACATACACCCCTCATCAGCAAATCCCACTCCACAAACGACCTATCATCCCCCTCAAGCTCAACAGTTCCAACCATAACCTCTATCCACACAGCAGCCGATTCATCTTTCACCTCACTCTCCCTCGCCCCAGGCTCACCTTCACCAAATACGCTCACCCTCAATCCGTCCTCAGCCTCATTGAACCCACCATCACCTTCGCCTCGAAGGCTCTCGTCAACACCCGGTGGTACGACCAAGGTCCTGGCGGATTTACAAGCGGGTGTCATTAATGCGCGGCATGCGCTTGAAAATACCAAGAGCCAGTTGAGGCTTTCGCAGAGGACGGTTGCGAGTTTGACAAGGAAGGTGGAGGATTTGAAGGAGGTTGAGGAGAGACTAAGGATTGAGAATGAGGGGTTGAATAATGTTGTTGCGAGGAAGGAGAGGTTGTTGCAAGAGGTGCGCTTGTTTCTTCTTGATCTTTTTCTTGATTGAAAATACGCCCTAATGTTATGGGTCCTGGTTTTTTAGGTGCTTGAGCGAGCAAGAAAGGCGGAAGCAGAAGCTACGACGTTAAAACAGCAACTTAAACAGGAGACGTCTACTTCTAAAAAGACGATTCGCGAGATGGAATCCCAGCTTGCTGAATCGACCGCGCTCTCTAAAAAGTCTGAACGGGAATATATCACCCTTCGTGATAGTATCAAGGGGATGGTTGAATCGTGGAAACATGATACCGAGTCCCTTCGGACGGAAATGAGGAAACGCGAGGAGCGGTGGAAGAAAGAGGTGGATGGCATTGGGAAGAAATATCGTGATTTGTTGCAAAACGTAAAGGAGAGGGAGAAGCTGTGGGAGGAGGAATTTAAGAAGCTTAAGGAACAGGATAAAAAGTTGCAGAAGGAGGTTGAGGCGCATTGGGAGGCTGAGATTGAAAGGTTGGAGGTGGAGGTCGGGAAGAGCGGAAAGAGTTGCGAGAAGGCCGAGAAGACTGCTCAGTGAGTATTTGTCCGGTGCGTTGTAAACGTGTGTTGAATGGCTTTTTGTAGGGATCTAGCGATCGAATTGGCAATTTTGAGGAAACGAATGAAGAGCGCCAGGATTCCGACTCTCGATAGTGAACGGCAACCTACTGCTGCAGCTACCGCCACTCCACTGAATAACACTCCTTCAAGTACTTCAACGCAACAAGAGAGTGCTCCGCCTTGATCTACTCATTCCAAGGACTTTAGCATTCATTCATTCCTAATCATCATTTGGACTTGAACCCTATATACCACCACCCACTACGCATTGTTTCTACCAATGTTAACATATTCACTCATTTGGTCGTCGTCGTTACTCCTGCTTTCGGTCTTGACTAATTACTTAGTTAAAATGATACCACCCGCCTACACATCTACCTACCTATCCCCCTATTTCCGTTGTGTACCTAACGACTTGCTTTTATACGAGGCGCACGTTCAATTTGCATTTGATTTATACCTTTCTCTCAATGTAGCAAGTAGTGCTAGCTTTGGCCAGCCATCTCATTTCGTGTTAAGAACAGCCACTGGGGTCGATATCCAACGCCCATCGGCCATTGCAAGAGTTGAATTATGGGGGCATTTGAAATATGCGGTATAGGTCATGCAGGTTTCCAAGTCCGACGAGACCGAACTGTTGCGTAGACGACGCAGTCAAGCTTCAGGAACCATATCGTCAGATTCGTTACCGAATGAACGGGCCGACCAACTTTGTGTCGCTCGAGCCTGTCCGGACGGATTCAGTAGTGTGTGCACCTTTAACTGGTGGAGAAGAGAAGTTTGATGGTTCTGGCGTTTCGGTAGCGCTGGCTTAGAGTGACGAATATTGATTTCGGATCTGGGTGGTAAGCTTTAGGACTCGTGTTAGTGCCCGGGAACTGTGAGGTTGCAGGTTGGAGGATGAGACGGTGCCGACGAAGGGACGTTGGTGTTGATACACCAATACCAGCCTATATTTTGAGAAAGCACAAAGTCCGGGGTTGACACCGAAGTTCCGGACATGAACCGTCGCACACCAAAAAATCCAATGGGATAAGTGTGATGTCTAGAATGAGGCAAGATCCGGAACCGGCACGCCACATAGCCGCTCAAGAGGGCGGGTGACCCCAAGTGTCTAACCACGCCAGTGGCCGGGGCTCGGGAAGCCAGGTTCAAAGAATATCATGCTCCTCCTGATCTCACTACCCATGTGCTCTCACATATAAATCCATCGTTCTCAGCCACCCTTAACGCCCCCTCCACCCTCCTCCACCCCCTACTTGCAATGGCTACTATCACTACCCCCATCACTGAGCTTTTCGGGATTAAACATCCCGTGCTGCTCGCTGGGTGAGTGTCGATGATGGATTCTTACGTCGTTCGGCGTGTTGTTTATGAATATTGTGGTTAGCATGAATGTGGCCGCTGGCCCGGAGCTTGCTGCTGCTGTCACCAATGCTGGAGGTCTCGGCGTTATTGGTGGTGTTGGTTATACCCCCAAGATCCTTCGTCAACAGGTGAGTTTTCGTCCCTTTCCTTCCACAGGTGGCCGTCGCGGGACGTGTCGCAATTCGCAGGTTGAAACCATAAAACCTTCTCGCGCTGTCTTCTTTGACGTCAACTGTGGGTTCAAGAGAATATTATAAGACTAATTTAGCTTCTGTTTCCTCCCGTGTTTTTAGATCCAAGCTATCAAGAAAGATCTGATCAACAAGGACGCTCCTTTCGGTGTCGACTTGCTTTTACCCCAAGTCGGCGGAAGTGCCAGGAAGACCAACGTGCGCGCCTCCCTCTTCACCCTAGACCCACACCTAATCCGAACCATCCTACTTCCTCTAGTTTGACTACACCAAAGGCCAACTCCCCGAACTCATCCAAGTCATCATCGAAGAAAAAGCCAAACTCTTCGTCTCCGCCGTCGGCGTACCCCCTAAAGAAGTCGTCGACCAACTCCACAGAGCCGGCATCCCCGTCATGAACATGGTCGGCCACCCCAAACACGTCAAGAAAGCCCTCGACGTCGGTGTGGACATCATCTGTGCTCAAGCTGGCGAGGGTGGAGGTCACACTGGCGATATCCCCGCATCGATCTTGATCCCTGCCTGCGTGGATGCCGTCAAGGGCTACACATCACCTTTGACGGGAAAGCCTGTTTATGTTATTGGTGCTGGTGCTGTGTATGATGGACGGGGTCTTGCGGCGAATTTGGCGTGGGGTGCTCAGGCCGTTTGTGAGTCCCTCTTTTCCATTTGGATGGTCATAGACAAGATGTTGAGATGATATAAATAGGGGTTGGTACGCGTTTTGTTGCCTCCGTTGAGGCTGGTGCTCCCAAGCTTCACAAGGAACTTGTCGTGAGCGCAGGCTACGAAGATGCTGTCACTACTCTCATTTACACCGGACGTCCCCTCCGCGTGAGGAATACTCCTTATGTCCAAGATTGGAACGAGAATAGGCAGGCAGAGATCAAGGAGCTCACGTCAAAGGGCATCATTCCTCATTACCATGAACTGGAGAAGGACCCATCCAAGTCTGTTCCTGGCAGACCTTGGCTCATGGGTCGTGTCTCCGCACTCATTCACGAGATTCTCCCTGCAAAGGTTATTGTGGAGACGATGGTCAATGATGCCGCGGAGATTATGGAGAGGAATGCGTCGCTTGTGAAGGTTTCACCCAAGACCAAGCTATAAGCTTTGGTTTGGTGATAGATCTGAGGGTTCGTGGATAGGTTGGGGTGGACTTATTGGTTTATATCTGTTGGATTGTGAATATGCAACATTTGTACGTTTCTTTTAACACACACATCTATCTGTCTGTCTGGAAAAGTAGCTATTCTTTTCCTATTTATTTATCCATTCGCTGCCGGGGCAGTTAGCTGTTAGAGGCTTATCATTGGGCTCAAGTCCAACCCATTATTTCCTTACCTTTTGACCGCCAGGCGCCCTAACCGCAGAAGGCACAAGAGTTCGCTGTAGTTTGCTACATCACACGACCATCCAAGACAAAGAGCCGGTGACTTTTCATAAATTCATTACTCATACCTCAGCGCATACAGACTTAAAGCACTACCATGCACCACAATCGTAGCCGTAGCTGATCGAAGCATGACATTCTCATCAGCAAATCCTAACACTTTGCTCTTTGGTTCATTATTCCGCGGGTGAAATGTCGCCAGCCGTCAGGACCTTGGTTTTCCGACTTCAGTTACAGGATGCCGCCGTACACAAAACTACGTGCTTACTTCTTCCAGGATTTGTTGAATCTGATCCAGATTAACCAGCAAGTCTGCGTTTTTCCTTCTCATCGCATCCCGAAATCGCCGGCTCTCGTGAAGGAAGGGATCTGTAGACCTTTCTCTATGCTCTCCTAAAGGTTCGAACTCCCTCAGTAATCGTTGACATGTCGGGCGATCTTCGGGTTCAGACGTCCAGCATCGGTTCATCAACCGCCACATTTCATCGTCAATCTTGTCAAGCGGACTCGATGTAACGACCACTTCAGGCCGGGCGGGTCCATCACCTTGAAGCAACTTCCGAACAACATGAACGTCTTTCGAGCATTCATGAAAGGGCAGCTTCCGCGACAAAACCTAGAGATAGGGGTTAAGCTCTTACATTGTTTGCGAGACTAAGCGAGCATACCTCGTAGCAAACACACCCGAGAGCCCATACGTCACTCGCACGGCTCGGGCGAGAATCGTCCTCCAGTAGTTCCGGAGCGGCCCAACGATCTGTATGTCCAGAAAATGCACCCGTTGTACTCGTGAACCCAAGCGTTTTATTGGTCCGGATGGTCGACAACCCGAAGTCAGCGATGCAGGCCCTTCTGGAATTGCTGACAAGAATGTTCACCTGCGTTAAATAGCCATCAGAAGAAGAAAATAAACATCTTGGAAGGGACAAGAGTACCCCTTTGAGATCACCGTGTATGATGTGTTCACCGTGCAGGTATTCGAGACCGCTGATGATGTCAAGAATCTTACAAAGGCTGTAACTGAGCGTTAAGAGCCAAGATACGAAAGCGTATACATACGAAGGGTTCCCGAGGGACATGGGGATTCTCCTCCAAGTACCCCACGATGTTGCCATTGTCCATCCAAGGGGACACAAGGCAGATCTGTCTTTGCTCTTCGTCAAGATAGTAAATGCCGTAGAAAGGTAAGATGTTATGATGGTCAAGTTGTCCCCACATGATCGCTTCTCCGGCGAAGATCTAGCGCCAAAGCGACGGTCACAACGGGTACACTAAAGCGAGTAAAGCGGAACCAAACCTGGAACATCTTCTCCGCCGAAGACCTCTGATGCAGCCGCACAACCTTCAAGCAAATGTCTTGCCCGTCATGATATCCTTTGATAATATCACAGAACCCTCCCCCCGCTTCAGGCACACCGTATCTGATACCCTTCAAAACGTAACACTGGGGACAAAGCTTTGAGGCTTGCGAGAGTTTACGGAGTGAGATAAATGTGTGCTTGCGAAGCCAAGGCGCTGACGATCTCAGTTGATCTGGGTGCGAAAGCAACTGGAGGATTGAGTTGTTTGTGTCAACATGAAGAGCTGTGACAATGCGGGGTTTGGCATCTGAACACTCACAAAATATAAGAAGTCTATAACAGACTGGGCACGGCTATCTTGAAGTTCTCGCAAAGCCTTCCTCTTTTCTGGCTTGCTCAATATATCTGAGAGCGTCTCCAATGTCTACACGGCATTGACGGGTAATTTCTCAATCTTTGTAGTTATCAATTTCCTACCTTTTCCATCTGTACATGTTGCTCCTCCTGTTCTCCCTCGCTCTCAGCAGTCCGCGAAAAAGCTGACCCGGATGGGGCGGAAGAAGGTTGGAACTGGGCTCCCGGAAGAGGGGATGCATTGCGACCCAGCAGGCGAAAAGGCCTTGTAATAACTAGTTGGAAGACATGCTGGTAAGCTGCTCGACTAGGTCTCTCACCCCGATGGAACCATGGTTCCATCATGCCTTTCATCACTGCATGTACTCTGGGTTCTTGAGATATATTATCATCGAGGGCGCGGGAAGTTACTATCGCCGGAGACAAGTTCGCACCTCGTCCATCCCAGGTGCATCGAATGTTGTTTCCGGCGATGATTTGTACCAGGCGACCAGTATTGATATGTCGGACTTCGATGAAACGAGGATTAAAAAGGAGGATATAGGGAGGGTGAAGGGCAACACGATCTGCAGTGCCGTCCCATTCGACGACAGGATTGATCCGCGAAAGAGATCCACGAGCATTCACGTACAGGCCAAGCTCTAGCGTGGATTGGGAATCAATGATAGGCATGGAAAGAGGCGCAGCATACCGCTGTAGCAGAGGATGAACTCCTCATCATTGACTCGGAACATCCCTAGCGGTCTGCAGGATTCGCAACGTTCCGCCACCCAGTAGTCCAGGGTGTCAGGGATGACGGAACTACTCAAACTGCGGGCAATCAGTACACGAAACGTCGCTTCGAAGCTGAATAGAACCTGCTTTTCCATCTGCACTATCTCGAAGCCTTTTCGGGAGGTAATTGCCACTGTTGCATCTAGGAAAGCAATGTCGTAGCATTCTGAGGATAGCACGAACTCTCGGTAAGTCTGGAAGCAGTCGGACTCGTGTTCTTCGGGTGACTGGGAGCCGGCGTCTGCTTTGGCTTTCGACCGTTTCCTAGTCCTTTCTGCAACAGGTTCCAAAGCATGAAATATGCTGTCCGACTGTTCTAGGGTTAGCTTATTCTGAGGAGTGCAAGTGAGAAAGACTGACTTCTTTTTTTATCATGTAGATCACGAGAGCTCTGTTACCCACCGTCCCAACAGTGAAGAATAGAACTCCCTTGTTATTGGAATCCAAGCATTGAGAATTTACCGGCACGGGTAGGTCATTTCGCTGAGCGGACACCAATGCTTCAATACGATAGGCAAGCAATATCTTATCAGCCAACACAAGAAACAGGCCGAAATTCTCGAGCATGGCACACTGAGTGACATTTTGCAGGTGCAACACGCGACGCATGGCTATCATTCGTGGTGGTTTGAATAAGCATGACCGACAATAGGCAACGAAACCCACAGCGAGGGTCGTGTAAGCAACCAATCCAAAGGCCTTCAGTGCAGCCAATGACGGTATATTTTTGACCGTCGTGTGCGGCTATCAAGTACCCATCAAGTCTATTTCGGCTAACAATGTGAAGGATAGGTTAACTCACTGAACCGAACTGAGCAGGTGACTTCACCGCGAACAGTGTTCGTGTCACTCCACGGTAGTACGACGAGAGTGCCTGGATCAGGAGGCATTATAAATGTCCCCGAACACAGCGCTTCCATCTCGAACACTTTGTTCGATTCCATAACTATTCCCACATTTAAAGCCTCCAGCAACTTGCTCTGCCACTCCGTGCGTACAGATGCCGACTTAGCGTACAAAGTGCATCGTCTTCCTGACCTGCCCATATGACAAAGGGTAAAAGGGTATAATAAGTTGCCACCGCTGTCAGTACGACTCCCGTTGGGGACAGTGTGGCTTGGCAGATTTGGAATGCGGCGATTACGAGGAGCGTCGGTCAATCCCCGGATTGGTGGTTCGTCGAATTTGAAGGATGCAAGTAGGTCGAGAGAAGTAGGCTAGAAACTGGTTTGAGTTCTTGACAGAATAAACCACATGTAAGCCGCATCACCCGTTGAGTCACAATATACTCAGTTACACGATTGTTGGTCTTTGGTGTTGTCATCACAACTATTGCGATTCTGTCGGCGGAGGGAATGAAGGAAGAAGATTACAACATACCATAGTTATCAAAGAGGATGACAAATAGCTCTGCCCAATCGCCCCAACCTATGTCTTCTGGTTGATGGTACAGTTTTCCCGTATGGACCAAGGACCTGGAATCGCTCAGTAGGCCCAGATCCTGTACGCAAAGTCCGTTAGAAGGCGTCTGGGAGCTGGGAAAAAGCTGCGTTGTTACTAACGAAGTGTATCCCAGTCTCGAAGACAATCAACGAGTTAAACCTCCATAAGTCGATCTTCTGCTTGCTTTTGGAAGGAGGAACGGCGGAGGTAAAAGACCCAGGACTCGATGCACCATTATCCCAGTTGGATGAATTGCTGCCTTGTGGAGGTGATACGCGGTGCCGTACGTGAAAGCAGGAGTCGACCTTGGAGGCATTAGTTTCTGATTCCACTTGAGAAGTAGCGATAAGAGAGGGATTTCGGTCTACATTGCGCTCCAGGGAACTGCCGAGGCTGGCAAGTGAAGGCTGGTAGTGCATGTGCACCTCGGCGCGAATCCTAATCATACGACTGCCAGAACTTCTTCCAGGGAGAATCGAATCTGCGAAAGAGGCGCCATCGCCATCACCATCACCAGCATGAAAGTAGTGGATTGTCTCGATAAGGTCATCGTCGGTGTAGATAGGTGTCAAGTCCCCATAGTCGTCCTTCCATGCGATGACATACAACACGTCATCGAGAACAAAGCATTGCTCAACCTAGCGGATGTATTTCGGACCCAGAATATTGTGATAGCACGAGGGATGTCATACCTTGTGCCGCAGTAGATCGTAGTTGCAGTTGCGAGCTGACCGAAACGTTATCCATTTACGTTTGCCATCGAGCAGACATTCAATGACCAAGGGCTTATCGGGGCACCTGTCCATTGGGACAACAGGATTTCGAGAGTGAGGGGAAGCAGAGATGCGGCAGCATTCACGGCGGGTTTCTAATAATAGCTTTTGGTGGGAATGCGCTGGGAACACGAGCCCATTCCAGCGCGAGTGGACACGAGTTTCTTGAGCAGTCTGACACGGCAGCCACAGAGCCAGATGTATGTTAACCACATACAACGTGCACGAGTGAAATATACAATAAAACGTGGAAGCAAAGGGTGGAGAAAGGCAAGCTGCCAAATATCACCAATGCCGGTTCTGTCAACGAAGTGACATAGCGGACCAGCGCATTGGAAACTAGGGTTCTGAAGCACCCAAATCCAAGCCTACAACCGCTGGAACGGGAGTGCCGAGCACCAACATTTCCCATTGTGGGACCGGAGGGGTGCTCATCAACAGTAGTACAAGGAGTTACCCGAGACATAGACAAGGTAAACACCGTCTATTACTCGTAGCTGGGGAAGGCACCGGCGTCACTAGGAGTGATAGCAATGGCAGAGGGAATATTATATAATGGAGGTCAGCCCCGGAGCAACAAAGTACGCCGATGGATACCTGAAACTGAGAGCTGCTGAGTTTGATGTCCAGCTACGACCAAGCGAGTCCTACTTACCGCACCAGGAAGGTGGGAGGTTAGGTTGCCCACTAGCTAAAGCACTGGTGTACAGCTCCTGTGGACAGGTACTGTTGCCCTAGTCGGCCTGTTGGCTGAACTATGAACTCATCGCCATAGACTCGGGAAGGGACCCGTCGGGATCGCTGTCAGGGTGGTTAAGGTTCGGGTGGTGCTCGAAGCAGTTGGAATAGGAGCCGTCCAGCGGCAGGTGAATGTGTCATAGCGTGGCCGCCGGATCGCGGATTAAAATCCAGTGCGCACTGTATGGCTTGGGCTGTCGTAAGTTGTCCAGAGCACTTCACAAAGAATGTCTGCCTGTCTGAAAAAAATAGGATTTTGTGCCTTGCGCTTACGCCGACGTCGAAAATCACTTCCTGAGAATACGCACCAAGAACAGTTGTCCGATATTTGAGTTCAAGAGCCAACCCGTTCGTCGGAGATTTGTGGTCCGAATTTCCCGGTAAAGGGGTCAAAATAGAGTTTATCAGCGAGCTTTTCGTCGCGTTCAAACTTGCTGCCGGCAGTCGTTTGATGGTGGACGCGCTCGCGCAGTAAGTTTGATCGGCTAGGTTGTCGTTTGACTGAAAGGTGGGTAGAAATCCCTGAGATTTGGAGAGAGGGGGCCGCAGGTGGTCTGCAAAGGAGGAGGACGAAAGCAGATCAATCTGCCCGCTAAGATATGTCAGCGCTCTGTATCTCTTAGTTGAATTCCTTGCCGCTAGCATCTGCATAGTTAGTAAGCGGTGGGTTGGAGACGAGAGGGTGAATTGACGGGTGTTTGGGTTCTGGATGGAGGGAGTGATCGGGCCACTGCTCGGCCTCGTCGGCTCAGGCTCCCGTCCTGGTCCATCCACCACGGTCACCCTTTCCTCTTGACGCCCTTCTTTTCGCTCCTACGCACATCAACCTCGCTTCGCATCCTCGATAGTAGAGAAAATTAGTACTCGCCTTGTGCCTGCGACGCCTCGACCACCCGAAATAATCTCGTTCCTATGGTATCGTTGTGAATCCTCAAGCGCATTTACAAGGCGTGCCTTACGCTATAGGGAGAATCTGTTGACAGGAGCAGGAATTGGCTGGGGAGGAGAATAGATGAAGATGTAGTTTTTGACAGCGCTGGTCTGTCCCGTTCTTGTCCTTGTCCTTCTTGTCTTTCATCATGGCGGTCGTTGGTTTCACAATTCACTCCTCTCTTCGCTCCTTCGTCCAAATAACTTGCTCCGCGGTCAATACTATGAGGCGAACTGGTCCTTCTGGTAGTCGTTGTCTTGCAATGTCTTCCATGGGCACGCGAACTCGCCGCTTCTGTGCCGTGAGCACCTGGACCTCTCCGCGCGCGCATGGGATCGGACTTTTCTTACCAGAAGATGTGTGGTGGGGGTCGTTTGGGATCAAAGCGTCTGGGTGCGTCAATTTGGGGGGACATCTTGAAATGCCAGAAAGTAAGGCTCGCAGACGGTATGTTGCTCTCTGCCTTATGGCGCTTGGTTTCTTATTGTCGCACACAAGCTCCTCAGTGTCCATATATGCAGTGGCTTGGTCTTGAATTCTCTTGTACGATGGGCACTTCACGACTGCTACTGTGTGGAGATTTCTTTCTGGTGTGCTTGACTTGCTTCGAGATTCCATACTTTCGGTCCACCTGGGTTCTCCCACAAGTCATTCAAGGACGGTCCTCAGGCCATTTGAGATCGTATATTTGGCGCCAAAACTACACAGATGGTTCGTCAATTCGTGTTGGTTGCGACGAGTCAAGGTCCATTCATGCTCCAGGTCAGTTGCAGGTTTGAACCTTGATGCCTACTCTTCACGCCAGCTGACAACGTTGTTATAATGTACACAGGAACATGCCCTTGTCCATTATTCAAGGATTCCGCAGGTCCAAATGTTCTTTGACGCCGCTAATCTTGATCACCCATTTTTCATGTCTTTGCTCTGTCTTGCGCCTAGCTCCTGGCTCTTGACTCTTGACTTTGGGCTCTTGGTCTTGGCCTTCTGGATTCTGAACCGACACTCAAACGCAATCTCAGAATAACATCAGTTTCATTCTATGGTGGTGGAAGACAAGAAGTTGTGATTGTGACTCACACCGACTCGGGCGCTTTATATCCGGTTCCGCTTGTCACCCGTCTGTCACCCGCCCTCGCGGTCACAACACGAGGATGCTGATGTGACCGATGTTCGGGATTGGTGGAAGGGAGCGGGTTGACTCAAAAACGACTTGGGATGTGGTGTCGCACACAAGAAGGCATTTCTTCATGAGAGATTTCGGGCTGCAAGGTCAAAAGCACCGGGAAAGACCAAGTTAGCGCCGAGCGACGATTCAACACGGCTCTGACGTTGTTGAGGCAAGAGCGGTCGTGAGCCACCCCAAGTTTCCCGAGTGCGATGCCTGCCATTGTCCATATATCCCAACGAGAGCTTGCCGTCAAATCCAGGATGTCGGATCCGTATCCAGCTCGACCCAATAGAAACTGGAAGGTATGAAGAGACGGTTCGGGTTCACGGACATGCACGCCAAGGCTCCAGCAGGTAAACAGGAGACACATAGGGAGAGCACGTTAGACAAGGGCCAGTAAGCAGTGCGAGAGGCGAGGAGAGCCATTCATAGTACGTCGCCAGTTCCTTTTGCAGTTCCCGTCGGCCCCCTTGATAAGCGTAAATAAGCTTGGAGCTGTAATCGCTCCTCGTTCGCTTGTGTCCAATGCATCCATGTTTGTGCCCTCTTCCTGTTTGGCCTGTCGCAAGCCGCCAACAGTTGACAGGATCAACACATGCGACACGGAGACGAAGAACGGCACTCAGCTGTTCGCCCACTTCATCCTACTCTCTTTCACAGTCTTTTTCGTAGAAATTTCCCGCTCGCTGAAGGTGCATCTTTGGGGACTATGGCCACGAGGACGAAGGCAAATGTTTGCACTGATGCGAAACCGGTCGTGACACCCCACTGATATCACCGCAGCTCTTCAACTCTTTCACGAGACGCTCAGTGGGACGAGGTGGTTGTAAAATGTCAGAAGCATGAATATGGTGCAGGAGGACGAGGAATACGCGAGTGTGCAAGAATCAGGTGAGTGGGATAATATTCGCTCGGAGGCGCCGTTGGCTCAAAAGGGGCAATAAGCCGGATTCTGGACTCTAAGCTTTTTCGTCTCTCATTCTCATTCTTCACTTGACTCTCTCCACATTCCGCTCCACATGTCCTCAAATATGCCACATCACCACACTGGTAGTGGATTCGTAGTCCTACCGCCATACAAGTCGAGTGTTACCCAACAGGAGATCCGGTTCACGACCCTCGCCGGGCAATATGCGACCCATACTCAAGCTATGGCATTATCTGCTACGCCACCATCACTGACTTTAATACCAACCTTGCGGTCCTCGCCGCGGTTTGATGGAATCATGGCGCTGCAAGGACCGCCGGTGGAGGTTTCGTCGTCAAACGCATATCCAAGGCGTGAGTTTCCTGCGGAGACGTATGGACAGGTTGAAAGGCATATCGTAAGTCGTATCGTGATTTCATTGCCTCGACGTGTCTCTCGACGGATCGCTCATTTCTAGTTGTTGACAGAAATTTATGATGGAACATCCATATGAGAAAACCTTGCGATACAAGGTGTGTGGTGAAGCGCTTCTACTCTCGTCACCTCTTTGTGCTCCCTTCCCTTATATTCACTGCTTTTGTCTTTTTTTGGTGCACGACACGCCATTGTTCACATTCATTTGTGATTAGGTCGCTCGCATTCGAGAGATCATGCGCGGATTAACCATGCGCGCTAAAATAAAGGCGGTTAGGGGCAGTCGAGTTATTTTGGTCCGTGTGTGTGAACTTTGGGAGAGCTGCTGGGCGTCTTCAAGGGTGAGCATGTACTCCGGTGCTAATAACGCTTTTCGGTGTTGACCTTCACCGACATTTTCACTAGATGATTTTTGAGATGGTTGTGGATGAATGTCGAGGCATTTTGCATGAAATTTTATCTGACTGCTTGACTATACCTGATCGAGTCTGGATACATGTCCTCTGAGGATTTGTGTTCAAGAATTTAGAGAATTACGGGATGAGCTGTGGGACCGGTGGGGATATTTTTGCACCAAGCTTGGGTGAACCAAGCGCATTATCATAATATGGGAGTGTGGTATGTATGGCATATATTCAATCAAAAATGCTGGACAAATTATTCTAGGAGTCCGTCCATAGAAGCACTCTGAGCTCGACTCCGGGTGTGGTGAGATGTACGACTCGGGGAGATGACTTCTGAGTATGCCCCGTTAGCTCAAATCTATCCATGCTACTAAACACTATCAGCCTTTGACTCGTTCTTCGGCAAGAGATTTCGGTGGAGGAAGGGCCAGGAGGACGATAGGAATTTCGGGCGCGTTTCGCAGGTTCGAACTTTCCATTGTTCCTGATCCCCCTTGTAAGGGTTGGCAGACGTCGTTATCCGATTTGAGACTTTTACTTTGAGCATTAGGACCACGAGCGAGCCTGAAGCCGCTACCTGCAAGGCAAGTAAGCGCATGACGTCATTAAGCTATATGTCGAGACAGTGAACACCCATTATCAAAACATACTCTAAAATTTACTTCAAACAATTACCGGAGATAAAGAGCTGGCAATTTTTCCTTACTCAAACCTCGGCGCATACAGGTTTGTACCCCCCCATCGTAGTCATAACTAATCGAAATATGATACTTTCACCAACAAATCAGGATGCTCTGTCATTGGGTTCTCAAACAACCATTATTCCGCGTGTGAGGTGCCACCGGCCCTCAGGACCTTTTATTCCCGGTTTCAGTTGGTAGGACGCCGCCATACATAAAACTATGTGCTTACTTCTTCCAGTATCTGTCGAATCTGATCCAGATTAACCAGCAGGTCCGAGTTTTTCCTTCTCATTGCATCTCGAAATCGCTGGCTCTCGCAAAGGAAGGGATCCGTAGACCTTTCTCTATGCTCTCCTAAAGATTCGAGCTCCCTCAGTAATTGTTGACACGTCGGGCGATTTTCGGGTTCAGACGTCCAGCATCGGTTGATCAAGCATCACATTTCATCGTCAATCTTATCAAATGGATCCGATATAGCGACCACTTCAGGCAGGGCGGGTACATCTTGGAAGTAATTTCCGAACAACATGAACGTCTTTCGAGCATTCATGAAAGGGCAGCTTTCGCGATCAAACCTAGAGATAAAGGCTAAGCTCTCACACTCGCAGTGCTTGCAGGACGAAGCGGACATACCTCGTAGCAAACGCACCCGAGAGCCCATACGTCGCTTGTGCGACTCGGACGAGAATCGTCCTCCAGTAATTCCGGAGCGGCCCAACGATCTGTATGTCCAGAAAATGCACCCGTTGTGAATCCAAGCGTTTTATTGGTCCGGATGGTCGACAACCCGAAATCCGCGGTGCAAGCCCTTCCGGAGTTGCTGACAAGAATGTTCACCTACGTTAAATAACCATCAGAAAGAAAATGGACATCCTGGAAGGAACAAGTGTACCCTTTTGAGATCACCATGTATGATGTTTTCGCCGTGGAGGTATTCGAGACCGCTGATGATGTCAAGAATCTTACGGGAGCCGCAACCAAGGACTGAGGGTCAAAGGCACCAAAATACGAAAGAACATACATACGAAGGGCTTGCGAGGGACGTGAGGATTCTCCTCCAAATGCCTTATGATGTTGCCATTTTGTCCATTTACCTTCCTCCGTCCGTTCCTATACTTGAGTTGGTTTCCTAGAGTCAATCCGTACGACCGGTGGTCGCGGCGAGGCTCGTCGAACTGTGTTACCAGGACTAGAGCCAACTTCCAAGGCGCCGCATCAACGAAAAGACATAGCGGCCCAGTGCTTTGGTGTTCAGGAAACTAGGGCCCTGAAAAAGCACAGAAATCCGAGCCTACGGTTGCGAAAGTGGAAGTGCCCGATGTTGATACTGTCAGCTTGGACCAGAGGGGCACTTTCAATAGCAGTACTAGGGACTACCCGAGGCGAAGACACCTGAGGAAGGCTCTGATGTCTGTAGGAGCGATAGTAATACTCGAGGGGGTGGGAGGTCCACTCCGACGCAGCAAAGCACACCAGTGGGTATCTGAAACGGGGAGCTGCTGAGTTCGATGTCCGACTGAGACCAGGCGAGTCTACTTACTGCTCCAGGGAAGTAGGAGGTTAGCGCGTCCCCTAGTTAAACCACCGGTGTACAACCCCCATGTGGCAGGTACGATAGTAGAAAATCATTGTCCTGGTTGCTATTGTGAACGTGTCGCCATAAGCTCGGGAAGGGACTCGTCGGGATCTCTGGCAGGGTGGTTAAGGTTCGGGTGGTGCTCGGACTGGAATAGAAGCCGTCCAACAATAGGCGAATGTGCCATAGCGTGCTCGCTGAATCGTTGGCTAGGCAATGCGTATTGTATGGCTTGGGCTGTCAAAGGTTGTCCAGAGCTACCTTGCAAAGAATCCGCGTCTGTCTAGAAAATGCAATTTTATGCCTTGTCGCTGACTCCAACGACGGAAATTGCCTCCAGGGAATCCGGGCCGAGAACGGTTGTCCGATATTCGAGCCAAGAGCCAACCCGTTTGTCAGAGATTTGAGTACGCTTGTGTTCCAAATTTCCTAGGTAAGGGGACCAAAATAGAGTTTATCAGCAAACGTTTCGTCGCGTTCAATTTTGCTGCCGGCAGTCGTTTGATGATGGGCGCACTCGCGCAGTAAGTTTGATCGGTAAGGTTATCACTGAGAGGTGGATACGCGGATAACCCTGAGGCTTGGAAAAAAGGCTGCACTGGGTGGTTCGTAAAGGGGAGAGGACGAAAGCAAATCAATCTGCCCGCTAGATATGTCAGCCCTTTGCATTTCTTGGTTGAATTCCTTGCCGCTAGCATCTGCATAGTTAGTAAGCGGTGGGTTGGAGACGAGAGGGTGAATTGACGGGTGTTTGGGTTCTGGATGGAGGGAGTGATCGGGCCACTGCTCGGCCTCGTCGGCTCAGGCTCCCGTCCCGGTCCATCCACCACGGTCAACCTTTCCTCTTGACGCCCTTCTTTTCGCTCCTACGCGCATCAACCTCGCTTCGCACCCTCGACAGTAGAGAAAATTTGAACTCGCCTTGCGCTTGCGTCGCCTCGACCGCCCGAAACGTCCTTGTTCCTATAGAATCGACATGAATCCTGAAGTGCAATTACAAGGCCTGCCCTACGCTACGGAGAGGATCTGTGCGGAGGAGCAGGAATTGGCTGGGAACGCACCCCAGCCTTTCTTCGCACTCTTAACAATAGAGAAAGTTGGCTCGCCTTGCGTTTGCGTCGCCTCGACCACCCGAAACGTCTTCGTTCCTGTAGTATCGATGTGAATCTTGAAGTGGATTTACAAGGCGTACCTTACGCTATGGGAAGGATCTGGGAGGGAGGAGCAGGAATTGGCTGGGAAGGAGGATAAACGAGGATGCTGGGTTTAAGGATGCTGGCCTGTCCCCTTGTTTTTCTTGTCTTTCACCATGGCGGTCGTTGGTTTCACAACTCACTCCTCTCTTCGCTCCGTCCAAATATCTTGCTCCGCAGCCAATACTATAAGGTGAACTGCTCCTTCCGGTAGTCATTGTCTTGCAATGTCTTCCATGGACACGCAGACTCGACGCTTCTGTGCTGTGAGCACCTAGACCTCTCCGCGCTTACTGGCATCGGACTTTTCTTACCAGAAGATGCGTGGTGTGGGTCATTTGGGATCGGAGCGTTTGGGAGCGTCGATTTGGAGGGCCATTTGAAATGCCAGAAAGTGAGACTTGCAGATGGTATGTTGCTCTTCTGCCTTTTGGCGTTCGATTTCTTCTCATTGTCGCACACAAGCTCCTCAATGCCCATATGCGCAGTGCCTTGGTCTTCAGCTCTCTTGTAGGGTGGTCATTTCACGACTGCTGCCAAGTGGAGATCTCTTTCTGGTGCGCTTGACTCGCTGCAGATTCCATACTTTCGGTCCAGCTGGGCTCTCCCACAAGTTATTCGAGGACGGTCCTCAGGTCTTTGAAATCGTATATTGGCGCCAAAACTACACAGATGGTTCGTCAATTCGTGTTGGTTGCAATGAGTCAAGGTCCGTTCATGCTTCAGGTCAGTCGCAGGTTTGAATCTTGATGCGCACTCTTCACGCCAGTTGGCAACGTTGCCATTATGTCCACAGGAACATGTCTTGCGTTATTCAAGAATTCCGCAGCTCCAACTGTTTTTTTGATGCCGCCGATCTTGATCACCCGTTCTTCGTGTCTTGCTCTGTCTTGCGCCTAGCACCTGGCTCTTGACTCTGGAACCTTGGTCTTTGGTCTTCTGGATTCTGAACCGACACTTAAACGCAATCTCGGAACAACATCAGTTTCATTCTATGGTGGTGGAAGACAAGGGGTTGTGATTGTGACTCACACCAACTCGGGCTCTTTATATCCGGTTCCGCTTGTCACCCGCCTGTCACCCACCCTCATGGTCACAACACGAGGATGCTGATGTGGCCGATGTTCGGGATTGGTGGAAGGGAGCAGGGTGACCCAAAAAATGACTTGGGATGTGGCGTCATACACAAGAGGCATTCCTTCATGATAGATTTCAGGCTGCAAGGTCAAAGCACCGGGAAAGGCCAAGTTAGCGCCGAGCGAGGACTCAACACGGATTCCAGGTTGTTGAGCCAAGAGCAGTTGCGAGCTACCCCAAACTTCCCCAGTGCGACGCCTGGCATTGTCCATGTGTCCCAATGAGGAGAGCTTGCCGTCAAATCCAGGATGTCGGACCCGTATCCAGCTCGACCCAATAAAAGCTAGAAGATATGAAGAGACAGTTCACGACATGCACACCGAGGTTCCAGCAGGTCAACAGGAGGTATATAGGGAGAGCACGTGGAAAAGGATCAATAGACAGTGCGGGAAGCGAGGAGAACCGTTCATAGTACGTCGCCAGTTCTTTCTGCAGTTCCCGTCGGCCCCCTTGATAAACGCGAATAAACTTGGAACTGTAATTGCTCCTCGTTTGCCTGCGTCCCATGCATCCATGTTTGTGCCCTCTTCCTGTTTGGCCTGTCGCAAACTGTCAACAGTTGACGGGATCAACACACGCGACACAGAAGAACGGCACTCAGCTTTTCGCCCACCCCATCCCACTCCCCTCTACAGTCTTTTTCGTAGAAAATTTCCGCTTGCTGAAGGTGCACCTTTAGGGGCTATAGCCACGAGGATGATTGGCAAATGCTCGTGTTGATGCGAGACTGGTCGTGACACCATACCGATATCACCGCAGCTCTTCAAATCTTTCACAGGACGCTCAGTGGGACGAGGTGGTTGTAAAATGTCAGAAGCGTGAATATGGTGCAAGAGGACGAGGGATATGCAGATGTGCAAGAATCAGGTGAGTGGAATGGTATTGGCTCGGAGACGCCGTTGGCTCAAAAAGGGCAATAAGCCGGATTCTAGGTTCTAAGCTTTTTCGCCTCTCATTCTCATTCTTCACTCGACTCTCTCCACATTCCGCTCCACATGTCCTCAAATATGCCATATCGCCACACTGGTAGTGGGCTCGTGGTCCTACCGTTGTACAAGTCGAGTGTTACCCAACAGGAGATCCGGTTCACGACCCTCGCCGGGCAATATGCGACCCATACTCAAGCTATGGCATTATCTGCTGCGCCACCATCACCAACTTTAGCGCCACCCTTGTGGTCCTCGTCTCGGTCTGATGGAATCATGGTGCTGCAAGGGCCACCGGTGGAGGTTTTGTCGTCAAATATGTATGCAAGGCGTGAGTTTCCTGCGGAGACATATAGACAGGTTGAAAGTCATGTCGTAAGTCGTGTCGTGTTTTCATTACCTCAACATGTGTCTCTCGACGGATTGCTCATTTCTGGTTGTTGACAGAAGCTTATGATGGAGCATCCATATGAAAAGACTCTGCAATACAAGGTGTGTGGTGAAGCACCTCCACCCTCCTCATCTCTGTGTTCCCTCCCCTCATGTCCAATACTTTTGTCTTCTCTGGTGTTTGACGTGCCATTGCTCACATTCATTTGTGATTAGGTCGCTCGCATTCGAGAGATCATGCGCGGATTAACCATGCGCGCTAAAATAAAGTCGGTTAGGGGCGGCCGAGTTATTTTGGTTCTTGTGTGTGAACTTTGGAAGAGTTGGTGGGCGTCTTCAATGGTGAGTATATATTCCGATGCTAACGACGCATTTTGGTGCTGACCCTTGCCGACATTCCATTAGATGGTTTTTGAGATGGTTGTGGATGAATGTCGAGGCACTTTGCATGAAATTTTATCTGACTGTTTGACTAGACCTGATCGAGTCTAGATGTATGTCCTCTGAGGATTTGTATTCAAGAATCCAGGGAATTATGGGATGAACTGTGGGACCGGTGGGGATATTTTTGCACCAAGCTTGGGTGAACTAAGCGCATCATCAGAATCTGGGAATATAACATGTACGGTATATATCCAATCAGAAATATGGAACAGAATATCCTAGGAACCTGTCCATAGAAGCGCGCTGAGTTTGACTCCAGGTGTGGTGAGATGCATGATTCCAGGGATATAGGATCGAACGGCTCAAGGTCCGTAGGTGCCCAGGGGGGAGCAAAGAGAGAATAAATGACTATTTTTTTAAAAAATCAATTGCATTCGCTTCTGAGCATCTCGGAGATTAGCTCAAATGTATTTATGCTACTAAACACTATCAGCTTTTGACCCGTTCTTCGGCAAGACATCTTGGTGGGGAAAGAGCCAGGGAGGACGTGATGAATTTGGAGGGCATGTTTCGCAGGTTCGAGCTTTTCAGTATTATTCCCGATCTCTGTTGTAGGGGTCGGCAGACGTTGTTATCAGTTGTGACTTTTATTTCATTAATAGGACTGTGAGCGAGCCTGGAGCTGCAGCCGGCAGTGCAAGTAGGCGCGTGACGTCATTAAGCAGTTTGACGCGCACAGTCACGTGGCACCCAGCTTCAATTCATTGACCTCACTCCCGACTTATACTTATCCTCTAACTCCCTTCACTATCACACGGTCAACTCATGACTTCCCCCAGCATCGACCGTGTTCAAGAGCTGACGCGTAAACATGTATTGGACGCAGACAAGAAAGGAACGCTTCAGTACGAATTCCCTGCAAGTCCTCTCGATTCCCGAGCCACTCTCCTGACGCTTCCGTGCACGCCCGCAGTTTACTTACACCAAAGTTGCTGCGACGTGAAATAGAGAAGGAGCTGGACCTTGAAGAGGGAGACCTTGACTCGTCGGAATACAAGGATGCGGTGAAAAAGGCTATTGAAGCGACTATGGTTCGTCGGATCCTGTCCAACTAGTCGCACCTGCTTGTTCCTATTGATGCATTTCAGGCAGACGTGGAGTCAAGCAAGATGAAAAGAAGTGCAGAGGAAACAAGAGTTAAACCAGAGTCCCTGGGGAAGAGCACGACTAAAGGGAAGAAGCGAACGTCCGATACTAGAGTTGATGACCCTCCGAAGAAAAAACCTCGAGCGGCCAAAAAGGAAGAAAACAAAGACCCAGTTGTACGTTGACTATATGCGCTGTATGTGCGCTATACGGACGCTGAGGATCCAAAAACCATACAGAAGCAGAGAAAAAGGAAAAGCAAAGTCGTTGAGAGGAAGAATTCACCAATGCCCCCGGTTCGCCTCCCACTAGCCTTCCTTTGGTTAATATATTCAACTTGGTTTTCTAGTATCAACCTATGGCTGCCAATGAAGTCGGTGATCAGGGAGAGGTGCGTTCGTGCGCCTTTGTAACGTCGAATCGTTCTCTATAAGCGCGTCTCACCGGAATCAAAAGCCTAGTTCCAAGAAGCCACCCGTCAAACGAAGGAAAATAGCTGCTGCGCGTATCGAAGACTCAGATGATGAGAGTTCAGACAAGATACCTGAGCCCGAACCTACAACTGCGAAGGCAGAAGTGTTAGATACTGATGTTACTATGTTGGAACCACAGGAGGACCGGTCAATAACAACACAACAGACTACCCGACACGAAGACAAGGTGAGGAACATTTACTGCACGTGTCTGAGGGTGATTCTGATATCCCTCTAGGCTGATTACAAAAGTGAATCAGAACTCTCGGTTCTTATTGACGAACCACCCAAGAAGCGGAAAACCAAAAGTGAAAAGGTGTGTGGTGGCTTCAAGCCAACGTCATTAAATAACTGACCTCTTGTTCCAGGGTAGTACTACCAACGCAAAGAAGGCAAGCACAAGAAAGAGCAGCAAAAAGTCGGACAATCTGAGTAAAGACGAGGAAACAATCAAGAAGCTGAAAGTATGTGAGATAGATTAATCTGGCTTCTCTATCACTTTACAAAGTCTATCTCAGGCCCTCGTCCTAGCATGTGGTGTTCGCAAGGTTTGGTCGAAAGCGTTTCAAGGGCTCGATACCCCATCACAACAAATTAAGAAACTCAAAGAAATTCTACGCGAACTCGGGATGACAGGGCGTATGAGCATGGAGCAAGCAAAAGCTATTAGGGAAAGACGTGAACTTGCGCAAGAATTACGTGAGTGCCATTAACCGCAATCTTACAGGCGAGACGTATGCTGAGTCTAGTCCTCAGAGGATGTTCAAGAATTTGAAAAAGCTGTCGTGAAGTCTGGGCGCCGACGGGAAGGAAACAAAGATCAGGAGAAAAGTGAGGATGAAGATAATGCGGACGAAGGTGAAGAAGACGAGAACCCGAAGCCCAGGAGAAGAAAGGTATACCATCCTGTTCGAATGGCTTTTCGAAACTTATCTTTGCAATGTTGATGCAGATGAATGCCGCACAAAGTATATTGGCATTCCTTGGTGATCAGAGCTCTGACGAGGATTGAACTTCCTATGCAGTATTTGCCTTATTTATTTGGAGGTACTTATTTACAACAGATACGTGTACGCTATACTCATGGATAGCTTGTTCACATTGGAGAAATATTCATCGGCGAAGGCCGCTGACTGCGCTGCTCTGCATAGTCGGGTGTAACATAATCGTGGAATTGGAGAGATGTCGCAAATGTGCCGTCGGAGACAAGCTGCAAACCCGCCAATTTAGCTCCAGAACCATCTAAAGACCACAAAGAAAGTGCCAAAGTATTGGTTGAGCGTCTTCTCAGAATCCCTGCTGGCAGAACGTAGAGCGTTTGCGGTCTTCGGTGGTTCCATAAGTATGCGTTGTACGTTGAAGGGCAGTAAGAACTTACCCGATATTGTTAATGTACTTGCCGACTTGCCAACCGTTTAGATAGATCTGAACGCGGAAGTTGGAAGAGATGGGGCTCGGGGTTATAGATAGTCGGATGGGCATATCAATACCATCCGGGATATTCTATCGTAGGCTTCACCTTCCCATCCAGGGTTTAGCATATATTGAGTCTTACCAAGTCGAAGGTCGTCCGGTAGAAATTGATACCAGGACCAGCAATGCCATTCGTGACTGGGCTTCCAATGGCCCAAGCGGAGTCCGGGAAGCCTGGCAAATGCGCACCAATTCTCTCCGCATATAGGCCTCCTTCATTGAGGTAACCCCGGAACGTGTCAGGTGCATCTGCTGCGCCGCCCTTGTACTATCAATTTTGCTTGTCTCAGCTCAAAATAGAACACGGTATACCTGGTTGCCCTGCAGCTTCCATAACCTGAAGGTGGTATTTCCTCCCGTAATTGAGTATCCTCGAATGCCTCGAGGTTCCTTACCACCATTTGCTGATATAAAAATGAGTAAATGCCTGAGGTTAACAAACAAGAAGACTTACTACTTGTTTCAACAATCCTGGACAATGTTGGTTGTCAGAAGCAAGGTCGTCGTCATAAGTACTGGTTATCGTACCCCATATGATCTAACACCGGGGTCTCAAAAAATAGGACAGGTGAGTGCGAAACAAGACATACCTTGAATAATCACAAATACATTATCCTCTCCGACGCGCAAGGTTCCTCGGGGTATGGCCCATGTGTTGGTCGACATGCTGACTGAAGGGCTCCCCTGAGCCGAGCCCAAGAATACACCATTGAACCACGCAGAATAACCGCCGGCGAAGCCAAATTGCACAGTGGTTACGATCGCGGTCTCACTTCCGCTTGCTGTGAAGTGTCCACGGAAAATGAGGTTTCCTCCATAGAACCTGGGATGAAGTGAATATTCATGATCAGAGAGAAAGATTGACTTGCAAACCCATATTGCTGAGAGTAGAGCACTCGAGTCCCGGCAAGTGGTGGCAAATTCGTGTACTGGATGATGTCAGCAAGACCTGAGGCAGGTTTCGTAACATGTTTCTTACGTTCGTCGTTGTTAAGTCTGCTGTTACAAAACTTGAATCATCGAAATCGGGTTTGACCTCGGGCAGACTATGAATAATCAAGAACAGAGTCCCGATAGTAACAAGACTTGATATACCTTCCCATAACCTTCCAGTTCTGCAGCGTTGGAAGTGCCAGTACAGAACCCGCCCCATTGATAGTCGCACTTAACGTTCCGCGGGTTGTCCGGTTGATGTTGCGGATGACTCCGTTCCAGCTCAGAGCGGTAACTGCAGCAGGTGCAATAAACTCAATTGTCGTGGTACCGTTCAGATCGCCAAACTTCGAGCCAGCCATAAGCAAATTATAGAATACATATCCGGGTATCAACTCACCGTCGACAATGTATTTCCAGATATACTCGCATTCCTGAGAACATATGGGCCTCCAACAAGGACAGTTGCATTAGTACCAACGGAGAAGAAATTGCCGAACGTCCCGCTCTGGGCGATGACCGGCGCGTGCCAAGTATTGGCAGTCGCCTTGTCCATGATCAACAAGTTGACCTTGTTGCTTCCGGAGGTGATGGAAACAGTTTGGATCCCGCTCAAGATATAGTGTAGGGTCAACAAACCGTCTGCAAAATTGGACGAGACGTTCGGAGGTGCCGAGACAGTTGGTGGAGAAGAAAACGTGAAAGCTGTCTCTCCTACTTGGCCATTAGGGGCATATAATAAGAGATAGTCAGTATTGTCGATGCTGAGGGAGGGGTGTCAGTAAACCGGTGTATTTTTACAGGTATACGCACGTCGTCCAGGTCATAATCCTGTTCAGGAATAGAGAGTAAGTAACAACTAATTTGTTACTAGCAAAATTGCGTACTCCGCAGTTGAATACAAGATTTTTGTCTTGGTCTGGCCGAAGACATAGTCCGTGACTAAGAACTTGGCTTCTCGTCCATCCAAAGTGATCGCTCCAGTCTTGGGAACAAGTACGGTGCCAGCCGAGGTACGAACAGTTAACTGCGTAGTTGTCAAAGCGGTGGACCTACATGATAATTCAGAAAACTGCCAACAAAGTAATCACTCGGACACATACGTTGACGCGTCATGCCGGACGAAATAAAACCCTGCCCCGGTGATAGAGTTGCGCAACTCTGCAGTATGGATCAGCGAAGAGGTCGTGTAGTTCGTTCCGTTAGCTATAAGGTCTGCGCCGAGCAAATCGCGGGACACTCGAAGGAAGAGACCTTGAAGTCTCATCTCGTTCATCTTTGGTGTTGCAACTCTATTTTCGTTGATGCCTCCTCCGTAGTCGTAGGAGGAATAAACAGTGGGTTCCAGAGTCTGACCCCAATTTGTTCCCCCAAAGAGCACTACAGGGGATGTGTTAAGGGGAAACTTTTGTGGATGAGAAGGCACGCACTGTAGATATCTGTAAAGTGGATTCTATTAGTCAGAAGTAACAGCGAAACCAAGGGCATTGCCGACTCAGTATGGTCGTTGTTTGGGCGCTTCTTCTTGTTAGAGCATGGGTGAGGTCGAAGATGACCAAAGACTCACTAATTTTCCTTATAAAACACATTCTCTGGCCAGAACACTCAGATAACAACATCAGGGACAGCCAAAGTTGGCCTACCGTAGTTGGCATTTGTAAGGTCGTTCGCTAAAGCGGCGTCATCAAATGCCGATGGCTAGATATCGCGGGACTTACAGAACTTTTCATATCCAGTACCTGCACGAGTTGCAACCGAGCCCCAACTGAGTAGGAACCCACCGCCAAACTGCGATTTTCGCTAGCACCATATTCTTGTGCGGGAAGGGATGAAGCCACTTACTTCAGCCAAACAAAGAGGATTACTCGGTGCTACTGCTTTGTGGGCAGAATAGTAGATTGCTTGAACTTGTGCCCAACTGTTTGAACCTTGCGGGTATGAATCGCCACTAGAGGAGCCTCGGTTAAAATCGACGTAAGCCCAGATACAAGGCTCAGATACCAGTAGATGTCCACATGAGTTCCTGGCCTGTCCGGCGAGAAGTTGCCTGCTTGACCAGCATGTTGATCGTTGTGTATAATGGCTTAAAGATCATCAGAAATGGCGTATATATCTACCAATCTCCAGGCAGCTTACGGACAACGATCCCGTTCGCGCGATATAGATCAATGATAGCTTGCATATATATGTTGTTATTCGCGCTTGCACTATATTCGTTCTCGGCTTGAACCAGGATGACTATATGCATATCATTCAGTTAAGATTCACTGTGTTACCAAGAAGATTGTGCGCACTAGGCCCGCCATTCGTAATTTGATTCCTCGCGATAATTTTGGAAATCGCGGTCATATAAGGCGTCCAAGCTGTTAAGACAGTCAAGACGACGATGAGAAACCTTGGTTAAGGTGCAGACCTTGTTGGTAGCTTGGGTTATTGGTTCTTAGACTTCCAGCGATATTGCCAACCCAACCAGGGAATCCACCCCCTGTGGTTTCGCCATCTGAAGTCCAAAAATGAGGGCAATGGCTTCTATCCCTTAGCAAAGGGCCTACTGATGTATGGACCGGGTCTATAATGACCGTTAAGTGTGGCCCGCGTAATTAAGACCAAGTGAATCCTACCTAGCAATCATCCATAACCCTGCCTTCTTCGCTTCATCAATGAAGCGTTGTATATCCCGGTATGTTCCCGCCTGAAAGTCGCCTTGTCCGTTGTTAGTATTGGGGGTTGAGTAATGTACAGCCCAGTTGACATAAAATGACACAGTGTTGAATCCATTGGCTTTGATCTTTTGGAATATATCCGCCCATAAGTCCGGATTTCCGGGCAATCTCCACGGGTGAAATTCTGCAGAAAGAATGAAAACACGCTGTCCCTGGATGAAGAGGGAGTGAGGATCCCAGGTTACAGCATTGGTAAGGCCAGTTGAGTTTCTAGGCACGAGGCTAGCAGAGACACAAGAAAGTGCCAGTAACACAACGCTCAACAAAGCCGCAAGCATGTTGCCGTGAGGAGTCTCTAGAAATCATCATATATACACTGCTTATATGCGCGAGCGGCGCCTGATTCGGCGAAACTGTGCCACGCGTGTAAATTTTGTATCCCTGTTTTAGGCTACCGGTTCAATGAGCGGACCGCGGCGGGAGTTGCGGGTGGTAAAGGATGGAAGGTGATGAGAGAGGAAGCGCCATCTATGCCATGATCATATGAGACAAGATTCAGGTGACTGGGCTCGCTGGGAACGTAGCGGCCATGAGGTGGGCTTCGGCACTTTGAGAAGAAGTAGATCTACTGATATTCGCCGCAGAACGGGTTCTCATTTCTAGACAAGATTTGTTGATTGAGTTCGAGTGTCGCCCCGGTTATGTAGGGTGTGATGGTGGTGGTGTGTGACAAAGCTCTGATCCATGATGCAGACCAATACTTGTTATCATTGAATGGCCCTTACGACACACAAAGCACCCTCTGGTATGTGCAAGTTTTCAAGGACAACAAAGCCGACACTTGACGCATGTCTGCAGGGTTCCTACTACCTTCAATCCATTCCGCACCCCCCTTCTTCACGTCAGTAGACGGTCTCTCGATCCGAACTCACGTATCTCACTCGTGTGGTTGTCAGCCAGCAACCCAATCCCGTATCACAGTCTATCGTCACTGATCAATGGATAAACCTCATATTGGCATACGCAAGATATCGAAGACTGTTCATTCTACGGGTAGAAGACGCAGAGGCTGCTGGAAGTGATTGGGATGAGATTTTGAGGAATGAACGGATCAAACGTGCGCCTCACCCCTTGCATCTGAGGAGATTGACTGACGTTGGTTGCTACGAACAGATAGGATATTGCCCTCACACTTGTCGACAATTCTTTCCACGATGGTACAACGCAATGTCGCCGCATACGAACCCCCTAAACAGACGAGATCCGTCTTAGTGTTTTGGCGCTTACCGGAAGAATGGGCCAACGTTCTACATCGCTGGGTAGGCTTTCCTCTGGATGTCCTGTATCTCCCCTGACGAGCTCTCCTCTAGGCTGTTGATACGGGTCAACTGAACACGATCCTAACCTTTTATGATATTACAGATCCTCCTGTGGAATCCCCATTGTCTGGCATCCCGGTCCCTCTGTTGAAGAAAGCCATATCTATTCTATCCAAGAGCGGAAGGGCACAGACTATCAGCATAGCAGATGGAGAGGGCGTTCGATTCTTTGCCGGAAACAAGTGAGGCTCTAATAAATCAAGGCTCAATTGCTGCGATATGTGATTGTAAATCTATTGTAATACATGTTTGTAAGAATGAATTCGGCCATAGGTGGCAATTTTCTAAGCAGTTGAGTATTCGAAGATGTCAAGATCCTCGCGGGTCGGTCTTGAACGTTTGAACGTTTGAACTGCACAGTCTGCACTTCGTTGTTCGACCAGTGACCTAGCGAAGGATCCCACTGATTATCTCCCACGTGACCTGGCTACGCGACCGTGTGCCCACTAAACACGCGTCAACCCTGCAGGAACCACGCATCAGGCGAGGTCAATGCAGCTATTCCTCATTCATTCATGGCCTCCTCATTCTCAGTGCGAGGGGAATGCAAAATCTGCCTCGACGACAGACTGGAAATAGAGGCCTTCCGTGTATTTCCCTGCGGTAAGCTACCACTCCACACTTACCGTGCATTTTGCGAACAATGTCCTGACCGGGCTCTATGATAGGGCACTGCTTCTGCAAGAACTGCATTCACGACTTGTTCTCGCGGGCCGAACGACGAAGAGTGCCATGTCCGCTCTGT
This sequence comes from Podaxis pistillaris, assembly GCA_018524465.1. NCBI lineage: Eukaryota > Fungi > Basidiomycota > Agaricomycetes > Agaricales > Agaricaceae > Podaxis > Podaxis pistillaris. The sequence goes on from JAEUWN010000319.1 coordinate 37,745, forward strand.
CGGAAGCCCTGGCTCAGGGCTGATACAAACCAACTCGTCTTCCATCCTGTCATCGTCGATCCCACTGGGTCCTCCGCCGACTATGTTATAGATGGGCTGAACCGGATGGACAAAAATTGCAAGACGATCAGCGTCAAGCGGGCTCATGCGAAGCTCATCAAAGCCACGGAGAGTATCGAAGAGGACAATGCAGTGCGTGCATCATCCACTATGCACTCGCGAACGTCTTGACGACGGGTCCATGATTAGGAACGATTGCGCAAGGCAATTGAAGACTTCGCCGAGCGTATTATACCCCTATTCGAGGAACTAGATCTGGGTAGACAGAGGATACAAGAACTCGAAGAGCATCACCGCAGCAGCTCTCTGACTCTGTCAATTAAAAAACGCCGGCTAGAGTCACTGGAGAAGGAGGTGAATGAGCTCCGCAAATCGAATGGGGCCCTTCAGGCCAGCTACTTGGAAGCTCTGGAGTCAGCCGAGGTTCTACGGGTAAAGACAGAGGAGTTGGAACATAGTTTGACGGATGTTAGGAAGAATCTAGCAACGAAGGAGGATGAACATAGACGGGCGATGGATTCCCTTAGCCGATTCAAAGCTTCGGTATTGTCTAAGCTCTTGAGTCTATGGTCTACACTCACGGATAACGCTCTGTTTTCAGGACGCGTTGAAATCAAAGAAGCTCAAGACCCTCAGAAAAGAAGTGGACGAGCTCAGTGCGAAACTACAAGAGAAGGAAAATATAAACGAAGAAGAGGATTTCTCGATGGTAAGCCTAGAAGCCCAACAAGAAGACGCTTCGGCTTAAGTTTGTCAGGATCTTGATCAAAATGATTCAATCATTGCAACACCCTCTCATTCGAGTGAACACTCGGCAGGTCTTTCCTCCCTCCACGTACTCTCAAAAGAGGAAGGATGGGTTGACGTTGGCAACTTCGAATTCGAAGGCATGCCTCGTCCAGGATTTGGTTCCGGCTGGAATATCGCCAATAGGAAGATGAATAGCGTCTTGAAGAAACAGCAGCCTGCGAGTTCGAAAGCCGGCTCAAAGTTTCCCTTGAACCTGGACGCGAAGGGTCGGCCAACGATTGCAGTACAGACTGGGCCGAAGTCGACCATTCGAGTGGCTCAGCCGTTCTGAACATTTCCCGGCGTTGTAACCGTAGTGATATTTATAGGACATTGTAATATTTTCCACAAAAACCCCGGACGTATACCATTATCATGAAAGCAAACCGCCGAGGCTAACAAAGATCGCTGCAACTTCCTCATCCAATGTCGAGAGAAAAAGCTGCGTTCATGGCACATACGTAACACATGCATAGAGTATAAAATGTCATAGGAAAGCATGAGTGACGCAGGGTGAGTGTAGGAGAGATTTTGGATGTTTATTTCTTGATAAATGCAATTAGAGAAAAGGACTGATAGATAGGAGCAAGGACAACATACGAGGATGATGCCATCGAAACGCTGCTTGAACCACGCCATCGTATCCTCCTTCTTGACGCGGTGAGAGAAACCGATGCGGGCCTTCTTCGCCTTCCTCCGTGTCACCCGATCGCCTGGTCGGCCCATGACAACATAGAAGTCCATACCGAAGATACCGATGTTGGGGTCGTAACGAGCGCCCAAATCGATATGTTCCTGGATACCGAAACCAAAGTTTCCGGAATCCGAGAAGTTCTTACGTCGCAGCTCGTACTCCTTCACCTTCAACCCACGTTCCAGAATCTCCTCAGCCTTGGGGCCACGAATGGTGACATGAACGGCGATCTTTTCGTTACGACGGATACCGAATGTTCGGACGGTGTAGCGGGCTTTTGAGGTGACGGGAGTTTGGCCCGTGAGCTGTTCCAATACCTTGGAGGCACGGGTTAGACGATCACCAGATTCGCCGACGGAGATGTCTGTTGAGAGTAGATCAGCTTTGAACTTCAGGATAGTTCTTCGCAATCGCCGAACATACTGATCACGAGCTTGTCGACGCGGAGTTCCCTCATGGGGTTGGAGGGCGTTGTTGTCTTTTGGTCGGCCTAGATTTCGTAGAGGCAGTATCAGCATTGATCCAGTACCGGCATAGGTCATCACTTCTCACCATTTTGTCGACGTTGGTGGTCTGTCGCTGTTCTTACCTTACGATGAGTATGCACCTCCCTGTATGGGACGGTCACGCCGAGGGTGGCTGAACCTTATTTTCCAGTGCTGCATAATCCATCACGGATCATTCCGATACTCGTTTCACGTAATGTGTTTTCACACCCAACGTCAGTCACGTCACGTAGGTCGTCACCCCACGCAATGCCCGATAGATCTCTTACTCACCCCGTTGTTCTAATCAATTACACACCTCACCACCTCAAACGATGTGAGTTCTCAATGTTTAGTGCTTGCGTCATTCCCGTGTGCTGGTCATGTGTATGAGCCCCCTACGTTTTAATGTTACAGTTGGCTACCACGGATCGGGAAGCAGTTAGCGAACATAGAGTTTACAATAACACACCACGGACACGGATCCTCAATCCTGCAAATGCAATTGATCTACCGTAAGGTGGCACATATCAGCCTCAGGATGTCATTAGTGAGTCACCTGAGGACAGTTGTTGGCAAGCTAAATAAACTCCAAAGCCATTTTATTGACTGCAACCAATGACGAAGCAACCCGATTTCAAACCAGCTCAAGCAACTTCGTAACCACACGCGGACTCTCACAACATTCTGAGTTCTCATCTCCTGCCAGCTTATGCACCGTCGGTCGCAAAACTGCTCCGCACCCAGAGTTACCGAATCAGGCGTGCCCCAAATTGGATTTGATCACAAATGATTACGGATCGGGGATGTTGAATCTCATTGACAGCGGAGGATACACCAAGTTAAATGGCGTCCATACTATGGCGTCTTATGAGATCGGAGACGGGGGAAGGCTGGTAAGTTCTGGAATTCATGCGTTTCTACCAGTCGGCCTGGTCTCATCCGTGTGACTAATGTTGCCTAGAACTTGTGACCGCGAGTCGTTGACCCACCCATGTCTCCTAACCGCAACTGACAAACAATTTCGCAACACATTTAAAAAAGTTTCATCCGCTTCCGAATCTGGAAGCATCTGTAACGGGTCTCAACGCGGTCTTTGTGAACCTCCGACGCACTCGACCCTAGCGCAATCGAAAAGAGCAAAGGATCGCGAATTGTCATCATCCCACCCCCAACAGCCCACAGCTCGGTTCTGGAAATGTGTCTCCGGACTGGATGATTCCGGAGCGGTTCGCTTATTCTTCAGCTGGGCGTGGTTTCCAGTCTGGTGCCAGGGTGTGCGTAAGGAACCTTGAACAGGCGTAGCCCATGATCAGAGCCTTGACAAATCTCTGACTGAGCTCATTAAGTTCATTGCGACCCATAAAACCCGCCGGCTCAGGTGTTCACACTCACCACATACTCTGCCCTTTCCTTCCCGGTCTCCCTCCTGATCGTTTGACAATGTCTTGCTACATTTGCCTAGAGGACTTGAATTCGCCAGTGTCGTTACCTTGTGGTATGTTGATCAACTACCTTACCTTACCTGATGTGCTAATTCCTCAACTAGGGCACGTATTTTGTCAGGACTGCCTCAAGAGAGCAGTCCAGGCTGTTCAACCTTATTCTACTTTGCACGTATGCCCAACATGCCGTTCACAGTATTTTCTGGGTGAGTCTTGTAGTCTTTGCTAGTGCCTACTTTTTTACCCACTTACTGTACTAGCACCCCTCGACTTGTCCACCGTACCTCCTCACCTTCGACCGCACTTAACGCCCAGTATTCGCAAAGTCTACCTTGACCTCCCGTCACCGAAACCCGAAAAGTCCGGCCCCTCGTCCTCGGAACCATCAAACAACCTATCAACCGAGATTGCCAGACTTCGTGCCGAGAACGAGGCGCTGCGACATAATTGTTTTATGTGGCGGAAGCGTGCAGAAGTTCATTCAGCGGCGACTCTCGGACTTCTGGAACTATCCCGAGCGGCGAAGGATCAGGTTCTCCTGGTTTCTCGACAACGAGACATGATTCAGAAAGATTACCTCAGACTAAGCCACAGTTTCCAGCGACAACAGTAAGTGTGATATTTGTCTCACCGCGCAACCGCTGATTCTGAATGATTATCTACGTAGAGCAATCATCCAAACTATGATACACGCTTCATCTCCCGATAGACTTGGATCAACTTCCCATATGTCTCGCCCGTCTACAGGAGCTGATCACTCCGCAGCACTGGCCGCTGAATCGGTTCCGCCAGCGCCTCTCACGGTTCCAGCGCCATGGCCCCACCCAACCACTGATGAGCGTCCTCAGAAACGACCGCGGACAGAGGGCGATTGTGATGATAGATGCGCCGAAGATGAACCCCCGACCAAAATTGCACGAAGAGTTGAAACTGACTCGTTGGGGGATGAGCCTTCTTCCACCAGGAATCCTGACGTTCAGGTGAAGACAGAGACATGACACTAGTTCGAGTGCATCTTTTTGTCACCCCCTCGTGTTGCGAGCGCTTGTATCGTTGCAAATGAGTGCTTTTAGAACATTTGCATATTCTTCGCATTATTAAGATTTTGGGCATTATCTTTTCGTTCAACATATTGTATGACTGTTATCATTTTCGGAACAGCTGTGAATATCATATGACATTGGATAATACTTGTTCTGCATCAATCTCGATTCCAGTGACGTTCTACAGGAGCTTCATAATACTTGAGTGCTGAGCGCTGAGCCTCGGTCTCCCATCGGGGTTCCAGATGTGTCCCTGATTCCATAAATAGCAAGATGCCAATGGACGCCTCGAGGCACTCTCGTGATGTCCACGCAGACCAGCAGTTACTCAGTGTCCCACGGCTAGATGTAACTCTTCATTTTTGACGATGTCCAGACAATCCACGCCCTCAAGGCCGCCCAGACTTACTATAATGGCGCCAGAGCCCTTCGATCACCCCGACGCCGATGTCATCCTCCGTTCCTCGGACAAGGAGCCTGTTGACTTCCGAGTCTTCAAATTATTCCTATCATTGGCATCGCCGTTCTTCGCCATGATCTTTACTCTTCCTCAACCAAATTCTCCTGTCTACGTCGAGGAGCTTGAGGATGGTGTACCTGTCATTCAAATGTCGGAGGATAGACGGACGCTTCATCTGCTGTTGCAGTTTTGCTACCCCATCGCGCTTCTGGATGTGCCCCGATTATCGTCCTTACAGGAGTTGCAATCAGTCACGGAGGCGGCGTTCAAATTTGAAATGGACGGAGTCAAGCGATTTGCGAAAAAAACCCTCGTGGAGCCCCGTTTCGTAGAATCTCAGCCGTTGAGAGTATTTGCCATTGCGTGTCGATTTGGATGGGTGGCAGAGGCCAAGATAGCGGCGCGACATACCCTCCGTCAGCCGATGATGAACTCTTCCTACTTTGAAGAGCTCGTCCATATCACTGCTGCTGCATATCACAGGCTGCAGCAGTATCACCGGATCTGCGGTGAAGTTGCTGCTTCTCGGGCGAAAATGCAGCCCGCTTTGGCTGAATTTGACGACGAGTGGATCTGGGTTGTCTGTCAAAGGTGCCCCGGGACTGGTGCAAGAGCGAGGAGGGATACAGGATACCCCGAATCTCGCAAATGGTTCGTAGAATGGATCCAGACCGTCGCGGCTGAACTCCAGCAGCGTCCGTGGGGTGTTTCAGTGAAGAAGTTTGACTTGAGGGAGAAGGCTGTCGCGAATGCGCAACGTTGCCCGACGTGCGGGCCAAGAGCAGCTACAGACTTAGAGACTTTCTCGGAGATATTGGCGGTAGAAATTGAGAAGGAATTGGCCTCGGTGCGTGTTACCATTCGTGTAGCAATTCGATTTTGCTGATAGCTTATTTAGATCGAAATAGATATCAACTTCAGTGATTCTTCCTGGGATTGATATTGAATGTTCATGAACAGCGATTCGTCGATCTAGCACAGTAGGATTCGTCCCATGTCGTGCTATCTTGGTACAAAGCCCAAATACCCGAGTTTGTCTCGGGGGGCTTTTACCAAGCCCAGGGATACTTGGTTGAGATTGCACACTAGTTTGATTTCATTCTCATAGCCTCGTGATGATTCGATGAAAGCGCTCTATCCTAAGTAGCGGTTGCCTAAGTAGCAGTTGCACTCTGTTGGCCTCGTTTGCCTCCTCGTATATCCATTCATATGACTGCTTGAGTCCCCTCGTGCCTGCAAAGTGCTCGCCACTACGTGTGTGCACCCGTCAACGAGCCGAGAACCCTCTGTCCACCTTGCCCCCACAGCTGCATCACTTGTGTATTGCGTAGTATTCCGCCGATGTATAAGTATTGTCGACAGTGTAGTACCCCTCATCACCCAATTGTTCTGCGCTCATAAGTATCAGGAATCCAACTCGGTGACTATCATCACGGCATTCCCAAATACCCTAGTCCATTTTTGGGCTGCCCCCTCAATCATCACACAGCCCTAACCTTCCAACTCACGCGCCGACGTTCATCACAACAGGCCGAGGCGCAGTGGCCTATTTCGGCTCAACCCATGTTACGGGAACAGCCTGCTCCGTTTCTCCACCTCCCCCCTTTCTCCCCTAAGTAACCCTAACTCTAGTCGACCATGAAGTTGCGCCATGTGTTGGCTCTGGCGATATCGATCTTGACCACCCAAGTCCAAGCTGGTCAGGTACCAGTTGTGGATGGTATTTTAGGTGGTGTTGGTGGTGGTTCTAGTGAGGAGCTCCCCACTTCGAGGGTCCTCGTGGCCAGCGGTGCCGCTAGCCCCAACATTCAGCGCGTTCCTAACCAATTACGAGGCGTGGTGGAAAATTCTGGTGTTTGTGGTAGGTGATGCTTCCCCCAATATGTTTAATCGCTGTGGTCCTAACGCAGCGTCCTCCATTTTTTTTTTTACCCACAACACGTTGGACAGAAACAACAACGGGGGTGTATCAAGCGTCTGGTTATGCGGATATTAGTGAGGATGGAAGTATTTGGTACGTGATCAAGCCTGGAATGTTCGTGCGATCCTTTTATATGCTATGGACAGGTTCTGGTTCTTTGCTGCTCGTAACAATCCTGATACTGCCCCCCTCGCCCTCTGGTTCAATGGCGGAGTAAGCGACCATTGCTGTTTGGATCTATACGCGCGAATATTAATCTTCTAATGCAACCTCCAGCCTGGAAGCTCGAGCATGATAGGCCTGACTCAAGAGCATGGACCCTGTCGTATCAATAACAACAGTGACACCGTATCCTTGAATCCCTTCTCCTGGAACGAAAGGGCGAACATACTGTACATTGACCAACCGGTCGGGGTCGGCTTTTCGTCTGGGAGCCGGACGGTTGGGACTTCGCCTGATGCCGCTCGGGATATCTGGACGTTCATGCAGATATGGCTTTCTGATTCGAAATTCTCGCGATACCAGAACCGAGATTTAGCTATTTGGACTGAGTCGTGCGTTGTCTCTCCCGCTTTCCTAAGTTGAAGTTAATCTTCAACTGGTTCCCAGTTATGGTGGTCATTATGGTCCGGCTTTTGCATCGTGAGTGGATTAGTTTCTTACATTACTGCTGAAGAACTAACAGCACTTTCCACAGATATTTTTTGTCTCAAAACGCAGCTATTGCTGCTGGTCGATTATCAGGATTAACCCTGAACCTCAAGACTTTGGGCATTGGAAACGGTCTAACGGTCAGTCGTCTCCTGTGAAATTAACCATGCTTTCCGGTGCTCATCTAATCGTTAGAGTCCTATACCACAATACCAAGGCATTATAAACTACGCAGCCAACAATACATATCGTACATTCGACCCCGAGGCTGTTGCCCTCGCCAATGCTTCTTGGACACGTTCCAATGGCTGTCGAGACAAGGTTTGTCAGTCAGTTTCGACTAAATCAAACTTATGTTCATTAACATTTTCAGATTTCTGCCTGCAATAATAACGGAACGGATGCCGTGTGCGCTGATGCACAAGATTTCTGTAACACGAATATCGTGGCACCCCTCGTACAAGATATCAATGTAACACGGCCCTCTTTCCAGACGTTGAATGACGTACTAATCGTCTGTGTTTATCAGCCTTATTTTACTCCAAATCCACCCTCCGATCCGTATCCCCGCGATCCAGAGGTCTATCTGAACTCTGTGCTATCCAGTATTGGCGCTGAGGCCAACTGGACGATGACAAATGAGACTGTCTATATTAATTTCGCGCTAACAGGTATGTTTTTCAACCCTTCCAGAACATAACAGGGGCTCAGGGTTCATAGGTGACTGGATGAGAGACTCCCGTCCCGACTTGGAGAGTGTCATTAATGCCGGTGTGCGAACCCTGATCTATGTCGGGGATGCTGTACGTTATTTATGTTATTTTATCCTTCGACTATCTGAACATCCGCCCTTTCTAGGATTTCATTGTTAATTACCAAGGCATTGAACTAATGGTGAATGTGGCGTATTTGTGTTGGTGAAAACGTCGAACTTATGTCCGAATTCAGGTCGATTCCCTTAACATGAGCTTCTCAGACGAGTACCGTCGACAGGATTTCCAAACTTTTACTGTCGCTGGGCAGACAGCAGGCCTATACAAGAACGCCGGTACCTTCTCGTATCTCCGGATTTTTGGCGCCGGACATGAAGTTCCCGCATACTCGGTGAGCGCTCCCGTTCCTTCCGCTAGCATCTAGCTCTCTTTATTGATTACTCTGTTCTAGTTCGGGAACCTCGAAGTAGGTCAAGCAGCATTTCAGATGTTTAACCAGATTATGGCGAACCAATCCATCTCTAGCGATAGCTTCAGCTCAAGTACCAGTGGGAAAGCCAACTCCTCCCCCGCCTTGAAGCTTGCCCTCTCACAACTACTGACTACCGTACTTACCCTCATTGCAACTTTGACTTTCTTGTAGGCATAGATATCTCCAGGATACCCTATTTTGTGTATGTGTACGGGTTCACATGGACAATAACTTATGGATACGCATCTCGGATGATTAATAAATCTGTGTTATACGATGATAGTGAGATGATGATGGAAAGCCAGCGCTCAACTGCCTGGGTTACGCACCTCCAACCTCAATATATTCCAACTACTGACAGACTTGAGCTCATATATCGGCCGGGGACACTAAGTATTCCAAAGCCAAAAGTATCCAGGACCGCTTTTAGACTATGTATACCACCCTCATCAAACTTCTGGCATTGGCTACACTCACGTTCACGCAGAAGGATGGTTCGGGGTTCCTCCTGGAGATTGACGCAGCACAGGAGTAGGGTAACCTGTTGCGGAGATTCCTTGGCAAAGCAGTGGGCTGTTGTGTTTGTAGCTCTTCTAAATACGAAACGTAGGGACTGTAACATAGGTAGTCGTAACCCGAGAGAACCTCCTCCGTAAGACCTTGCATTTTTGGGACCATATTTTACTTCCGCCTGAAAGTGGTTGGCACTACTAGGCATTGCCGCCTCGTGTAGAAGATATGATAACGAGATCTGGTCATAACCGCGACACGCCTGTAACAAGAAGATGATTGCGACAATAGCCCATCGACAGGCCCCGCTTCCTTTGCTAAGTAACAATAGGTAACAACTTGGATAACTGGTCCGGCCCGCTTTCGCCGTCAGATTATCTTTCTACGAATTTGTGGATTTGGCCTCAAACACTCGGAATCAGCAGTGCAACATGTCAAAAGACGTCCTTCCAGCGAAGAACGAAGAATACGGCACCAAAGAATACTGGTACGCGATCACTCCTCGATGAATGGCAAAGGTACTCAATCTGATGCATTGGCAGGAATCAAAGATACTCACAGTTTGTTCGGCTAGTTCAGCTGGGTTCTAACGTCTAATCTCAGCGTCTCAGGGAGGATGAAGATGATGGTTTCGACTGGTTCAAGTCTTACAAAGATCTAGCCGAAATCCTCCACGAGCTCATTCTGGACAAGTCGTCAAGAATTCTTATGCTAGGATGTGGAAATTCGAAGCTCTCCGAAGATGTATGTGCGTCTTCGCAACTTGGGTCGAACAAGCGGATCAAGCTGAGTGATATCGCTACACTAGATGTGGGAGGATGGATATAAGAATATTGTCAACACAGACGTACGTTCCTCTCCAACTTGCTTCAAATGTGTGGGTGGAATCAGAGCAGTTTCTTTTCCCTGGATAGTATTCCGGAGTGTTGATTGAGAAAATGAAACAACGACATGGGCAAGCTCGACCGGAGATGGAATGTGCATGACCGTTGCCTTGGTGTCTCAGGACGTGGTTAGCTCAAATAGGATTTCCACAGGGCATGAAATGGACGTCCGACATCTGAGATTCGACGACGAGTCGTTTGATATCGCAATTGACAAAGGTAGGCCGTACTTAATAAGTCCCAATGGATTGGTGTTGAGGTTGTTCCAAAGGTACGATGGACGCCATGATGACTGCGAAGGGTGACGTCTGGGCAAGTACCCAATTCCGACCCGGCTAACAATTGTGTCACTTAGATACCATTTTCTAGGATCCACCGGAACAAGTCGTTCATGACTGTAACAAAGAAGTTGATGAGGCCCTCCGGTGAGCCATAACATCAATTCAGTAACCTCAGGAGCTGACAAGAGATGAAGAGTACTCCGAAAAGGGGGAACCTTCATCTACTTGACTTTCGGACAACCTCACTTCCGCCGACGATACCTAACGAAGCCTAACACCACACTAGAAATCAAAGCTCTAGGCGAGGCTTTTCACTACTACTTGTACATTCTACGCAAAGCCTAGGTACTGGATAAAATACCTAGCCAACTTTTCTGGGCAATATCCAGCCAATGGTCCCTCTGAACATCCTTTCCATTACACGCACAGCGACCGTATTTATCCCGCCAAAGGCAATACCCAGATGGTTAAAACAAGAATTTGACGTTCTTATAAAAGTCAAGCAGCGGGTTTTCTCCATTCCGCAGCGTAGTTTTGCTCAAGTCCGCATAGGTTTCCATAAACTCCGCATGCGTGAACACACTGGACTTCCGTTCTCCTACAGGCAGTCCACTAGCAGAGGTCACCCCGTCCACTGGGGGACGTCGGTTCGATTTTTGTTGATACGAGTCAAAGAACCCAGCTCCCAACGAGAGAGGACTCGAACTCGTCGTCAAGGGCGACATTCCCCCGATCAACTTCGAGTGCGGTTGAGATAGTATGTACTCGTACATGTCCCGCAGACGCTCAAAGTCCGTTGGGAAGAAGATGTCAAAGTAACCTTGTCTGACCAAAAGCGTCGAACATGGGACTGTGATATTTCGGAAACGCGTCTGGACAACGGGAGCATTGACACCGGGAATGGTGTCGGGAAGAGATGAGAAGTCGGATAATAGGAGACGGTGTCGGGGGAAATGGCTTCGAAGAGATTTAAGGAGACTGAGTAACCGAGTGGGGATGTATTCCTCTATTGAAAGGTTAGGAGCAAAAGGAAGGGAGGTGTAGACCTTGCGGAGGGTGTCTGAGCGTCGAAGGAGTGTATGGACGGGCGGACTATGGCCTAGGCGGTCGCGGATCCTGAGGAAGGAGGCGATCAATGGGTCCGTCACGGGCGAGAATACCATATCGAATTCGCCTTGCTCGTCAATCGTTACGACGCCTTGATATGGCTTCATTGTGCGGAGGTCGTAGCGAATTACGTCGTGGGCAAAGTTGTCCTACAGCGAAGGAGTGAACAACCCGAACAAGCTATTGAGAATTAACCCTTACAATGACTTCCATGGCCAGGAAGAAACATGGTGCGGGCTCTCGTGTCTTCCAGTGGAAGATACTCTGGTGTACGACCTTGACATTGCCGTGATGCTTTGCTAGCCTCTTCTTCTGGAGCTTGGCGAGGTTGCCGCTGATTTCAATGATATTATAACGTGTACGATCATACACATCAGGGTAATACTCCTTCAGGAAGTCAAGGATGCTTTCGGCCAGCGAACCGTTCCCTGCGCCAATTTCGTAGATGACGAAGTCCTCATATGGGAAGTACTTGAGAAGGTACTCGGACACGAGACACTGTGCAAGGGCTTGGCCATAATACGGCTGAGAATACCTTGAACTCAGCATCTCGGAGTAAGCAATGCTCGTGGATACTCACCTTGAATAACTCAGTTGGAGTATGCCACAACTGCCTCCCGGGTCCGTCGTGTTTGTCCGCATCGTACGTAGCGTACCTCCGTGCCACCTCCTCTTGAAATTCTGTCGAGTCCCGCAATTTCCAGAACTCGAACGACGTCCCCTGGGTGTCGAAGATGTTGACCTGCTTAGGGAAGTACCCGTAGTTGGGGTTGTACAAAGAATCCTCGATGAAGTCGCGAACGAGCATCTTGACCCCTTTGGGTGGGTTGGTCTCATGCTCCAGCATATTGGCGTCGACTTGTTTGAGTGCCACTTGGCCTGGTGTAGGCTCAGCATTCAGAGAGCTCTTGTTATAATTCCATTTATCCTTCGGGTCTGGCAAGATTTCTTTCGTCCGGTTCTTGAGCTGGATATTCGAGGTGGAAAAATGCTGCACAAACACGAGTGGTGGACGTGGGAGGCTACGGTGGCGGACGTTGAATAGACATCTGGAGGTACGCGCCCCCAGCGATGTCATGTGCGACGAACAAGGCTAGTAGCGGCGCCGGGGATATCGTGAGCGTTATGGGGGAAGACGAGCACGTTTGGGCTCGACCCTTGTCTGAGACGAACATGTGACCTATTTCATCAAATCACAAAGCTGATTGGCAATTGCTGGTTAAGTACTTTAATCTTATCTTGCTTCTACTCTCTTGCTCTTCGGTATTGTTATTGGTCATGGAGAACACAGAACGTCTGATACGAACATGGATTGCGACTGAGAAGGATGAGGAAGTCAAGGAGATCGTATCAGGTATTTGGATGCATCATATGATGTCAATGACGAACATTAGACGGATTCTTCAGAGATTTCTGCGGATCGGACGAGTCTGGTCAGCGTAGTCAAAGGTCTCGGCGAATACCTAACTGCGGACGAGGAGGATCTACGTCGGAAAGGTAGGCATGATTGCGAAACTCTGCTCATGAGTGTAACCCATACATCAACCCAGGCGTCGAGTTCTTGTCACTAATTTTGGCCAGTCTTCCGCCAGAGAAAATCAACAAGCAGTCCAGTAAGGCGCGTCACCCGACCGATACAAGCACCGCGCTGAATATCTCTTCCAGCTCGCGTACTGTCGACGTTCTATTGTGGCAAGCTCGAGGATTCGGGCACAATCATCCCTGCCTTGAAGGGAATCCAAACCCTGGTCAAGCTATCAACTTGCGGGGCTCTGGAGGTTCAGAGCATTCTGCGCAGGTAACCGCTCGTATTATAACATACACAAGAACGCACTCTGATAGTCCTTATAGCATGTTTCTTCACGTGAAGATGAAAGCTTTAGTACAATCCGTTCGTTTCATCGTCTTCTCAATTCTGGATTCACTTGTTGCGAATCACAGAGACGGTCTGTCCTTCAAACTTGAGCCATTACCTCCCATCTGACCTGCCTTAGTTCTCAAGGCTATGGGTAAAGAGTTCCTGGATGGTTATGTTGCCCTTGCGGATGGAGAGAAGGACCCTCGAAATCTTATCGTCGCCTTTGCTATTGCTCGTGTCATCCTCATCGAATTTGACATCCGCGAGAGAGTAGAGGTAGGTCGTTCGGATGCACCACCTTCATAACTCACCATCTCCCTAGACGCTCTTCAATATCACCTTCTGCTACTTCCCCATTACTTTCAGACCCCCACCAAACGACCCTTATGGAATTACAACAGATGACCTCCGTACTTCTCTCCGGTATGTCATCCAGCTTTCTCGTCGCCTACTTGGGGCTCATTCTGTACTTGCACAGAGGGTGCCTTAGTGCAACACCATATTTCGGTCCCCTGGCAATCCCGGTGTTTTTGGAGAAGCTATTAGCCGGAACTAGGGCAACGAAGGTGCTGGCGTAACACACTGTTGTAATTTTTTTCTGATGCTTGGATCAGAAAGACACGCTACAAACTATGGGCGTTTGCCTCCCAGTGTATGGGTCAGCACTAGCACGTGCGGAGGCTCGCAAGCTATGGAATTCGCTCAAACTCGAGGTAGGTTCTGGTGTTGTGCCATTTAGAAGTGTTCTGAACATTTACTCCCAGATTTTCCAACCAACGGATTCGGTAAATGAAGCAGAAGCCCTGCGAACAACCCAGACCCTCGTGAAGACTATCCACGAAAAGGATCAACCAGCAGGAGATGATACGGAAATCCAGGGCTTGGCTCGGGACGTTTGCGAAGAGTGCATTGCCATTCTCAAAGAACCTGAGAAGAGTCAAGCAAAACCCGCGGCGAAAATCCTTTGTGCCTTCATGAGCACTACTCGTGGGCCCTTCACCTTCTCGCAGAAGTTTGCACGCTTATGAGCGGTTTGTAGCCTCTGTTGCAAAGTACACCATCTCCCAAGCCGTTCCACATCTCGTCAAATTATTTCTCAATCCCGACGAAGCAGGAAACCGCGCACCTATACTTACCCTGTTGTCTGACTTCATCACGGCAGCTCGGGACTCCTTGTCGAAGCTGCCTCCTCTGCCAGCTCAAGTGGAAGATGACATAGAAACAGAGCTGACAGTGCCACCGCTGATGCCTTACAAGGATGAAGTACTGGGCGTGTTGACGGTCGGACTGAGGGCAGTGTCATCTCGACGGTCAGCTTTAGCCGGCCTGCAGGGGATGGTCACGACGGAAAATTTGCTAACCGATGAAGAGCTATCTTTTGTTGTACACAGTGTCAACGAGGTTCTGGAGGCCAATTCTGATGAAGTCGACGATGCCAGGTGTGTTCCAGAATGCCTTCAGTGGGTATAGTCCTAATGACCCGGTTCCTCGTCAGTGACGCTGTCCTCGATCTCCTTTCCGCCGTAGCCAAGGCCAACGCTCGACCTGTGGAGGACCAAACACTTCCCCTCTTGTTCAGCTCGCTCCCAGATACTCCTCCAGCGCGTGATGCTGTCCCTGAACGAGTCAAAATTCTTAACGCCTTGTCGGCTTTGGAGACTTTATGCGTTCAATCACAGTTGTTCGAAACACTGGTCATTCGACTGACGGCTAAACTCGACTTGATTTGCGTTCCAAGCACCTCTTCTCTCGCAACTTCGCCTGGGACTGAGGAGGAGTTGGAGTTATATGCGGCGTACGCGCACTGGATTTTGAATACACTTGTCAAGACACTGCAGAAGAAGGTGGATAAGGGAGATCCGGATGTGGCTAAATATATTGAGAGACTGGTTCCGAGGGTTTTCAATCTCTTCGTCTTTGCTGCGTTTGTTGTCTCCGATGAACAAACTAGTGGTGACAACGAGAAGGAAAAGTGGCGTAAGAGAGTGGGTGTTGCAACGGATTATAGACTGGTAAAGAAGGCAGGTGAGATTGTGACATTGGTTGTACAAGTGTTGCCGCTAGAGTGAGTGCCCCCATTAATGAAGGAGTTTGGATGTCTCATCACGACGCTGGCAATTGCAGGAAGCAGGAAAGCTACGCGGCGGCTCTGTACGATGCACTTATGGAAGGAAATATCAAACCCATTGCTGAGGGTTGCCAGAAGATCCCTCTAGATAAGAAGCTGCTCGTGTTCTCTGTTAGTTCCTTCATGTCTGGCAACAGATAGGGACTCAATCGCCTGGTTCTAGGATACAGCACCAACGGTGCAGAAGAATCTTCTGGCTCTTTTCACTGCTGCCATCATTGCCTTACGGAAGGAGGTTTGTGAACGATGAATTGCGGAAGATTCGATGTCTGACCCCATACTTCACTCAGGTACGACCAGTGGTCTCGGAACTCAACGCTTTCCTCAACAAAATTCTGTGGTGGACCTTGGTGAATACGGATTCGGAGCTTCAACGAGATGCTGCGCTGGAGCTCCTTGCTTCCATACTAAACAAACGAGGGGAGGCCGATGGTGTGACTCTTCGTTAACTCTTTTTCGTCAACACATTGACGAGACTTTCAGGTTTGGACACCTTCCTGATTAGCACATTGTCAATATTTTGGGACAGAGAAATTGCTACAACTCAAACCGCCGTCGAGCGGAGGAAGAACGCAATCAATATTTGGATATGGGTGCGTCTCCCTAGTTTGAAACACCGTAGGACTGGGCCTCACAATCTGTAACAGACATCCAAAGCGCTTCTCATACGCAACCACCCACTCGCTCTGCAGTTTGCCAACAAACTATTTGAAGTTTTCGGTGATGAAGCCATTGGGTGGGACGCTGCTAAGGCTGTTGGGGAGGTCGCTAGTACGGACGGCGTGTTAACCAAGAAACACCATGCAGTGATCCGGGTTTGTCATTCTTCAACCATTTCCGAGTAGGAGTTGACAGCTACTTTACAGGTCCTATATGCACAAAAATTCGTGAATCAAACTCTGCCGAGAATCATTGCCGGTGCAAAAGATTCGGCCAGTGAGTGATTCGTCTTGCCGAACGAAGGTTTCGAGATTCATCTTGTTGTGAAGAGCCACGGGAGCAAACGGCGTCTTTAGTCGCTTTGACTTCATTAATTAAATCCATTCCCAAGGCCGCGTATAAACATGAACTTTCTGGGGTAGGCTCTACTCGTCGTGACCAAGTGCGCCCGAGAGCTAATCGTTCATACCAGCTTATTCCTCTGCTCCTTCGTGGCCTTGAGCTTCCAGACACGAACATCCGGTCAAATGTGATTGACACGTTCCTAGCAGCTGCAGAGGGTGATTCGCCAGAACATAGTTTGGTAGCGAGTCACGCTCCCACGTTGGTGAGTTTGATGTTGAAAAATAGCAGTGTGGCGGAGATGCCATCTTCGGTGCGTGTCTCCTAAACGTCGCCGAGACACAGACTTAGGGTTCGTACAGAAAGTGAGGATATCCGCTCTGAAGTACCTGGAGAAGCTCCCCTCTATTGTACGATACGATATACTTCATCCCTCAAAGCCGACCGTGATCAAGGAGCTCGCAAAAGCCCTTGACGATCCAAAACGGTCAGTGCGAAAGGAGGCTGTAGATGCGAGAACGGCCTGGTGAGGTCATTTGTGTTACTTTCATGAATACTCCTGACGTGTCCTGTAGGTTCCGTTACCATGGATCTGCATAGAAAATGGCTAGAAGTAGAGTAGCTCCTGAACTACGAAAACCATATATAGAGTTGTGACCGGCGATATCCGTGGTGGTTGCCACGGTGTAAATTGGAATAAACGTTAACGCGTCCAAGCCCATTATCACATACAAACCCTCAACCAAATGCCTCACTACGCAAACCAGGACGATATCTTCGCTGCTTCACCGTCCTCGCATTTCCTTACACCTTCCAAGTCGGTTCCTCGTAGACCCTCGCGGCAGAGCATCGGTTCGCGGAGATCCTCAGCCTCGCTCCGCGCACCATCGAGTCTCGCACATGCCCTGAACGCAGCAGGAGACGATGATGACCAGGATGACGGGAACCTGGCTAATGGTGCTGCTAGTGGTGGAAATAAACAACATTCGCTTGCGCATGAACTCGCTTTTGCTTTGATGCCAGAGCCGAGTGCTGGGTCAAAGTTACTGGCGGAAGAGTTTGGGATAGAGTATGATGAAGGCGCGGAAGGGATTGACGAACCTGTACACACAGCTGGCCGAAGCTCAGGGTTGCATCGCAGTCAGGAGGAGTTTGTGGATGGTGGACAGGAGAAAGATGAGGAGCTGCTGGACCAGGTGCAGCAGCATGCGCTTCTGAATGGAGTAGATGAGGCGTTGACGTCGGGTGAGGATGGTGCGGGTGTTGGACTGGCGCAAGGTTATTCGTTTGCCGATGAACTGAATGAGCTTGGTGGTGGAGAAGAGGAGGCCCATGGGCAGGAGGAGGAAGAGTATGAAACCGTGAATGGCTTCGGGAGTCCTTTGCCGGCTGGGAAGAGGAAGAAACCCACGATCAAAGTACAAAGGCCGGAGATGGACGCCATGGAGCTGTTGGCACAGGACCTTGAGTCAACGGAAAACTTCCTGAAGCACCTTAGGACACTGGATAGCGACTCGAGTATAACAACTTCGAGTCGATCAACATCGTTGTATTCATCACAACACCCGGCTCTGGAACGCTACGCTTCGGATATTATCCGCAGAATGGACGAGGCAGCCAGGAACAGAGAAGGCCAACTACGAGAACTGCTGAAATACGATAGGGAATTCAGAAAGATTGCCGGCGAAGTTGGAGGAACGGACGTTTTAAGCCGGGTCGACGAGCTTCCTTCTCTAGACGACGATGATGTTGATGACGGCCTTTCATCTTCTACGCCACTCGTTACACCTACGGCGACTTCGTCCGGACGCGCACTGGATACAGTGACGGAGGAAGACCAAACACAACAGAATGAATGGGACATAGACCCTCATGCACACTTGCATCAAGAACTCGGGGATGACATTTCGCCCTCAGTTTCGGTTTCGCCTTCACCGACAAAAGCAACATTCTCACTCTTGCCGCCTCCACCCCCTATACCCCCACCGTCAAAAGTAACGCCTGCGGGCGCGATACCCCATCTTACGCATATACGCACATTCACTTCATCACTTATCTCATCTCTTACAACACTGTCGGAACAAGCGCAAGTGAATGGTGCTGCTACCACAGAAGCTGGGAGGAAAATCAAGGCGCTGAAGAATAAAATGGGTGGATGGCAATCGGAATGGGAGAGCGCTGAGAAGAGTAGGGTGAAGATTGAGAGATGGGAAGCTGGGATTGTGGATTGGCAGAATGGCGATAGTGGGGATGATGCAACACTTGGTACTGTGAGCCCTGCAAGGTTGGCTGCGAGGAGGCGGGTGGATGGGAGGAAACTTGTGGAGGAGTATTTGAGTGCGTCAGAGAAAGCTATTAGAGAGGCGACAGAGAGGACCCAGGCTATTATGGCCCGATGAATTCGAGGCACTTTGTGATTTTGGGGATTCTTTTGAAGGATCTTGTGTTTGACTATACCACTAATTCTCTAACTCATGATACTATTAGAATTGACTTGCTTCCTTCTTGATATGTGTTCCGCACTTTGATCTTACAAGAATTTCACGTGTACGTGCCTTAATACTTGAATCTTGGATACGACAGGAAGATGTTGTACATAATTTCTCAATCTTAGTTCCAGAATGTACTTTCGAAGCTGGCGACTGAGGATGAGTCAAAGCGCCGAAAGGAGACGCCCTGTTGGTCAAATATGGACCTACATTAGAACACATGGAAGCAGGCGAGAAGCTTCCTCGATTCGGTAGACCAAAGTTCGGGATCGACGGCTATGTATAACGTGGTCAGATGCCCTGCATCCCTGCCCACTATCGCCGAAATCCTGTCTCGAAGGTATATTATCGCATTGTGTTAACCAATACTATAGAGCGGGGCTTCGGAGTTATGGAGAAATAATAAGGTGAATGACTCATATGATGGTCTGCATTGCTGCGAACTGGTACTGGGAACATGACGTATTATACGACACTAATAATCGCAGGAATATGTCGCGAATGGCAGGGATGATGGGGAGTTTCAGCAGTATCGGAGACGGAGAATGCAGAGGAATGCGGTTACAACACTGTGCAGAGCTTCGCTTTGATCTTGCCGTCCTCCATTGTAGTGCTTCTAACGCCTGCGTAGGACCTGGACAGAAAAGTCAGCCGGTGACCCGTCTGTGTTTGATGAGGACGTACTTATATTTCCCTAGGATTTCAGCTTTCTTGTAAAACGTGAGGCCAGGTCGCATCCGTTGTCTGCAGACTCCGCCGCTGGCGTAACTGACTAAATCACAGAGCTCCGTCGTTCTAAAATTCATGCGTAAGAACGGCGGGAGCTCGGATATAAGATGTGTACTCTTACTCTGTAACAATGGATGAGAAGATGTCATTCAGCCGAACACCGGTAGGGTTTGTAACGGAGATTGCGATTCCAGGAAGGCCCAAGCAGGTTCGACGCTTATTGTTTTCTTCTGAGTTAATCTCGATGTCCAAATGAGTAACGGCGGGGATTGTGGCATAGTCGTCCTGGAGAGGGAGGTCAATGAGTGACATGCGGCAGTTGCTGACGTCATGGTTGTGGATATGGACTGCAGAGATAGGGTCACCCATGCGATACGACATTCGCTGCATCGCCGGATGGAACTAGTCAAAAGCATGAAAACTCGGGGGGTGAGGAAAGGTAGGACGACGTACTCGTATGCGAGTGTCGTTAACTAAGGCTTGGGAAGGTACGGGCTCGCAGCCTGAAGAAGCCAGATCGTTAGGCAACGGGCACCAGACAGTCGACCATAACGAGAATCACCTTCGTCGTAATAACAGAGGCTGGGTTGTTTGAAACGTGCGCAACGCAGACATGGTTCTGCCTCGATCAGATCCTTCCAGAAACGACAGACAACTGGTACTCGTGTAAGTTCGATGCTGTTGAGGTTGAGAAGGATTTTAACGAGAATTTCAGGGGGAAGGATGGTGTTCATGATACAAAGCTGATAAAGGAAGAAGGGTGAGGTGGAAAGAATGTCATCCAGGTCTTTATGCGGCTGGGCGCAGAAGAATGGCGATTCTATCAACTCGCGCAGGGCAAATATAACTGCTTTTGTGGGGCGGAACTCAGGTGAGCATGTCTCTTTCGGCAACGGACTTTGAAACAGGCATGAGACGACGGGGAACTGAGGGGAATGGGATTGCTATTGTATTGGGGGGCGGAAGATACTGCCGATATTTCAAGATTGCAAGCAACAGTCGAGATGGACTTAAGGCAATCGACGGTTGTCGGAGTCCGGGGTCCGTTTGCCGAGTCTATAAATTACCTGGGGGATCTATAGCACAGCATCCTTTGAACAAAATATGCACAAACAAGGCCATCCCTTTTCGCATCACTTCCCCCGCCGTCCAGGGTCTTCCGCGTACCCCATCCTGCACTGATCCCCTTCCTAAGCGATTAACAGCCTTTACTCAAGTCCAAGATGAATATTTGGGTGCGTCTAGTGGTGTCGCTATATTACTCATTTCAATGACTTAATCGTTCGTGTTGCCTAGACCGAACATCGTAATCCTGAAGGGCGGACATATTGGTTCAATACTGGTACGAAGCAGAGCGTTTGGGAAAAGCCAGATGGTGAGTTGATGATCCACCTATTGCGTACTACCTCTGAGCGCTGAACGACTGTGATAGAGCTTAAGACACCGTTCGAGGTCAGCGTCTCGCTCTAATCCATCCCTGTAGCTGCGTTGCTCAATGAAACTTTCCATAGCGGGCGCTCAGTAAGACGAAGTGGAAGGAGTATTTCTCCAATGGACGAAAGTATTACTACAATGTATGCTATTCCCCTCTCCCGTTTCATGAAGATACCCACTCATTGCCGTAGACCGAAACTAAAGAATCAAAATGGGAGATGCCTGAAGATGTCCTACTTTACGTGGACCAAGTGCAAGAGGAAAGCAAAAATCTTTCCACCGGGCAACAAAATACAAGGTATTTCATCAACCGCATTTCTTGCCGCGAATTCTCCTCTCAACGCCTGTATACCAGTCAACCTCGAGCTATAGGCGCTCCAGGTTTCACACCAGTCGGAGGAGCAACTCAAGGTGCACTCGTCCCCATGGGAGGCGCTGACACATCCTCATCTACTCCCTCATCCCAGCCTCAACAAGCAAATGGCGCTAATGCATCAAATGCTAGCACACCTCTCACAGTTGGTGCGCACACGGGAAGCAATGGTCTGCCACTTGCTGCGAATTCTGTTTTACCAGCGCGTCCTCATCTTCCGGACGATCCTGTGATCCCGCATAATGGGTTTGCGACTGTAGAGGAGGGCGAGAAGGCTTTTATTCATTTGCTGAAAAAAGCCGGTGTGGATGCGAATTGGACTTGGGACCAAACGATGCGTGCTATTATTACTGATCCGCTGTACAAGGCCCTGAACACCCTTGCTGAGAAGAAGGCTTGCTGGGAAAAGGTGCGAGGCAATTTCATCCCCTTGGTCTTCTCACTAAGCTGGCGACATAGTATACCAATGGGTTAAGGGCGAAGGAGCAAGAAGAAAAAGAGGCTCGACTTGCCAAGCTACGTCCTGCCATTCGGAATATGCTTAAAGGCAACCCGAATGTTTTTCACTACACGACCTTCCGCACTGCAGACAAGCTTTTCGCACAACACCCAATTTGGCAACAAGCTCGCATTGAGTCTGAGAGAAGACTCATTTTCGAAGAATATGTAGCGGAGTTAAAGCAGCGCGAAATGGTGCGTCGTTCCACGTCTCGCATCGCATTCTTCCTTTCATCGTCTTTTACTTTTTCGTGTATATATAGCAAGAGTCCCGTGCTGCACGCACGCGTAGTGTGTCCAAGATTGTCGCCTTATTCAAGGAGTTGAACGTTGATGTCGTCACGCGTTGGAAGACCGCACATAAATTGGTTATGGAGTCTGAAGAGTACAAAGCGGACCCCGAGTTACAAAGGTTGCCCACCTTGGATATTCTGTTGGCTTTCGAGGATTATAGCCGAGTGAGGGAGAGGGAATATGAGGAGCAGACGCGGAGAGCGCAAGTTGAGAAGACCAGGAGAGAGAGGAAGGCTAGAGAGGCTTTCAAGGTACGCCATCTCTTTTGAATAATAGAAATGTGGCTAATGGCGTGGAATTAGGCACTATTGCAAGACCTCGTTAACGAAGGCAAAATCAAAGCCAGGTCTAAATGGAAAGAGGTCTATCCTCTCTTCAAGGAGGATGACCGTTACCTCAATATGCTCGGCAACCCTGGTTCCAACCCTCTGGAACTTTTCTGGGATGCTGTTGATGCACTTGATCAAAAACTCGACGCCAAGGTCGCTGTTGTAGAAGACGTTTTGAGGCAATGGAGTCCTCCAGGTGTTGAGGTGGCAAAGCCAAAGGTGGAAGCAGATGGAGATGTGAAGATGGGAGAGGCAGAGAAAGGATTTGTGGTGCAGGTTGATACAAAAGAGGAAGAATTTATGAAAGTGGTCAAGGACGGCGCTACGGAAGCCGTAGGGCAATTGAGCGAGGGGGATTTGCGTGAGGTTTTCAGCGCGGTGAGTACTTTGCTTCTGTCCTTATCTGTTTAATGTCAGGATGGATGGATTTACTTCCTTTCAGCTTAAGGATACAGCGCTTAAAAGGCGCGCTGAAGAGAAGAGGAGGGCGGAAAGGAAACAAAGGCACTTACAGGATGACTTGAGGTATGCGATGAAAAAACTCCCAGAGCCAATTGATATCACGCTGTCTTACGAAGAAGTGAGCTTGCATTCTCATCATTGTCTTGGACTTTCCTGACACTCGAATAGGTCGTTCCCCTGATCGAGCATCTACCTGAGTACAAAGCCATTGAGGATGACGAGGGAAGACGGGCTGCGTTTGCCAAGTATGTAAAACGACAGAGGGTATTTCGTTTTCATTAATTGTGGGTGTGAATGGCGGCTAACACGTTTAACAGGAACGCATGCGCGAAGCCGCTTCGGAGGATGGTGCATCAACCACGAGTCGAAAGAGAAAAGAGCCGCACAGGGAATACAAAGAAGATAGGGATCGAGAAAGGGACCGTGATAAAGAGCGCGACCGTGATCGCGACCGGGAGAGGGAAAGAGAAAGAGAAAAAGACAAGGAATATCGTGAGAGGGAGAGGGAGAGGGAACGGGACAGAGACAGGGATAGGGACAGAAAGGATTATGACCGCGGCGGCCGGAGTTCTCGACACCATCGGTATGACGACTACGATGATCGTAGGACAAGAGACTACGGAAGAGAACGGGACAGAGATGATCGGGATCGGGATGGGTACAGGTCGTCGAGGCATAGAGACGACGACAGGAGACGAGATAGTGGTCGTAAAGGCTCGCGGGCCGATTATTACACCAGGGAATGGGATGATACGCCGAAGAGGGAGCGGGAGAGGAGTACATCCGTGTATAGGGATGACGCCAAGGACAGGAGGGATTGGGATAGTGGCAGCCACGAGGACAGAGCGGAAAAGGTAAGGAATCGGACATGACAGCGTTGCAGAGCTTTTCCTTACGTTTGTTGACTTGGTTTTACAGCGGCCTCGATATGATCGCGAAGACGCACCAAGCGAACATATGGACGTTGACAAACGCGACGTGTCCGCTCGTGCGGAGACTCCCGAGGAAGGCGAAATCTGAGCGCGAATGATTCAAGTCTCTCACGTATGCACTATGGCCTAGTCATGTAATCCCGTATTAAGATTGATAAGAATTATAATATACAGAAGTTAGTTACGCGTCCACAGGAATCTCAATCTTGCTGACGCGAAGGCGGGTGTAAGGCTGCTTATGCTGAATAGTTTTCCTGTAGCCCTTTCTCCGCTTCTTTTTGAAAATAAACTCCATAGCGCCCTTGGTGTGCTCGACAACCGTAGCCTCTACCTTGACTTTGGAAGGAGGGATAGTAGGGTTACCGCGGAGGGTATATTCGCGTGAGCCGAGCTCGTGTATGGCGTCTAGCGTGAGGACGTCACCGACTTTGACGTCACGGATACGTGGGACAGTGAGGAGGTCGCGTGGTGTAAGGATGTATTTGTGGCCGAGGAAAGATGCGACAACGTATTGAGACGGTTGGGATCGAATGAGCTGGAGAGCAGAGGTGGTGGATTCAGGCGTAACGGCCTGGGTATGAAGAGCCCGCGAAAGGGACAGCGAAGGCACTGGTGAAACGCAGCATGAGATTTCACGTAAAATTTACCAGAAAATGAATACTTACGCCTCCTGAAGATGCCAGCCAGCGTGGCCATTGGTGTGGAGAGGTACAGCAGGTTTAGAGAAAATGGCCCTGTCCTGGACGCGCATGGAGTGTGCGAAAATTACGGGAATTTGGGCGGAGCTTGAATATTCCGAGTAAGGCCGAGCGCGATGTACTAGAAACCGAAAACTTCCCTTCCTCATACCCCATCCCACCTTTTCCACCTCCCCATTCTCAAATGTACCGCCTCGCACTTAGAAACTCAACGCGTCGCGCTCTCGCTGCTTCCTCCAAGGTGTGTACAACACCTTCCGTTTGCACTGCAGTGCTTGCTACGTCTGGGAGAACAAGAAAGAAACTCACCCGGTGTTCCAATCTGCTTCTACATTTACAGAGCACTCGCTCGTACGCCACCGCGAAGCCCGGTATGTGCTGCTGCATTACAGTCTACGCGTCATGAGTACGAGCTGACTGCGCGCGTTTCCGCTCCTTCCGTTGTCACCCGGCATTCCGAACTTTCCACGTCACTTCAACTTCTTGCCCACTCCGAATAGCTGCTTCCGAGGTCTCTTCCATCCTCGAATCTCGCATCTCGGGTACCTCTGTCGGCGGCAATGTTGAGGAAACCGGTCGTGTTTTGAGTAGGTTTCCTTCCTCCCACCCCCCGTCGCCGTCAGACTCACTCGGAGCAAAGGTGTAGGTGACGGTATTGGTCGTGTCTGGGGTTTGAAGAACGTCCAAGGTTAGTTGGTTTGCGCAGGTCTCGACGTGTTCCGAAAAACTGACGTGCTTTGTCTTTCCTACAACTCAACAGCCGAAGAGATGGTGGAATTCTCGTCGGGTGTTCGTGGCATGTGTCTGAACTTGGAAGCTGACAACGTCGGTGTCTCCATCTTCGGTAACGATCGTCTCATCAAGGAGGGCGATACCGTGAAACGTACTGGCCAGATTGTCGATGTCCCCGTTGGTCCTGGCCTTCTTGGTCGTGTCGTCAACGCCCTTGGTGACCCCATTGATGGCAAGGGTCCTATTGAGGCTGCTGAGCGCCGCCGTGCCTCCGTCAAGGCTCCTGGTATCTTGCCTCGTCGCTCCGTCAACCAGCCCATGATGACCGGTCTGAAGCCCATCGATGCCATGGTTCCTATTGGTCGTGGCCAGCGTGAGCTTATTATTGGTGACCGTCAGACCGGCAAGACCGCCGTCGCTATTGACACCATCCTCAACCAGAAGAGGTGGAATGATGGCAACGACGAGACCAAGAAGCTCTACTGTGTCTACGTCGCTGTTGGCCAGAAGCGTTCGACCGTTGCCCAGCTCGTCAAGACCCTCGAGGAGAACGATGCCATGAAGTACACCATCATCGTCGCCGCCACTGCCTCTGAGGCTGCTCCTCTCCAATACCTCGCTCCTTTCTCTGGCTGCGCTATGGGAGAGTGGTTCCGTGACAATGGCAAGCACGGTAAGTCATATGCCAATCACACCCCTGTCTTTTATATAATTCCTTATGCGTGTGTTCATAGCCCTCATCATCTACGATGACTTGTCCAAGCAGGCCGTCGCCTACCGTCAAATGTCCCTCCTTCTCCGTCGTCCCCCCGGTCGTGAGGCCTACCCCGGTGATGTCTTCTACCTCCACTCTCGTCTCCTCGAGCGTGCCGCCAAGATGAGCGACAAGTTCGGAGGTGGATCTCTTACTGCCCTTCCTATCATTGAGACCCAAGGTGGTGATGTGTCTGCTTACATTCCCACTAACGTATGTGCTGTTTGGTACTCGTACCACATGTCTCGGCTCACGATTTTCTGTCTTATAGGTCATCTCCATTACCGATGGTCAGATCTTCTTGGAGGCTGAGCTCTTCTTCCGTGGTGTCCGTCCCGCCATCAACGTCGGTCTCTCCGTGTCTCGTGTCGGTTCCGCCGCCCAGACGTAAGTGTTGATGCGATCACATGACCTGGTACGTTGTTGACTTTCTGTGCAGCAAGATCATGAAGAAGTTCGCTGGTTCGCTCAAGCTCTACCTCGCCCAATACCGTGAAGTCGCTGCTTTCGCCCAATTCGGTTCCGATCTTGATGCCTCTACCCGCTTCCTTCTCTCTCGTGGCGCCCGTCTTACTGAGCTCCTCAGTATGTGTTGCCACCATCTTTGACCGTACTACCCGCTGACGTCTCCTTTAGAGCAAGGTCAATACCAACCCTTGGCTACTGAGGTCCAGGTCCCCATCATCTACGCTGGCGTCAACGGTCTCCTCGACTCCATCCCCGTTGAGCAGATCACCAAGTGGGAAGCTGAGTTCCGTGAGCACCTCACTGCTACCCAGGGCGCCCTCCTCCAGGAGATCTCTGCTGGTTCAGTGACACCAGAGCTCGAGGCCAAGATTAAGAAGGCCGTCGAGGACCACGTTGCCTCCTTCACCTCGTAAAAGCCTTTGACTATTACCTTAGACTTTTCTGGGCTAGCTTACGCGGGATGCCAAAATAAAATTTTCTGCATGCTTTCTTAGTTATAATATATAATTCCTTATGAGACACTCACCCGGTCCGCTGCGACGACATCACCCGCCCGACTTGCTGAACTTGGACGTGATCACCGTTGTGTCAAGAAACAGCAAGATGCTTGTTTATCTGATCTTTCAATGTTTGCATGATAATGATTAAAGTGATTCCGAGTCATTTCCGTCTTAGCGAATGACCAATAGCACTCGCTTGGCAGAACATTTCTATCCACAAATCCACTAATGTCCAGCGCAGAAGATATCGCAAAAGCGGCCAAGGCTGCATTCGAGGCATCGCAACTCATTCCCTCGGAAGAGCGGATCGTCGCCTTGCACGCTATAAAGCGCGAGCTTGAGGCGAAGAAGGATGAGATCCTTGCTGCCAACAGAGAAGATCTGCAGGTTTGTTGTAGCATCTGCCCTCGCTATACGATAACTAGATATATCACTCTAGGCGGCACAAGTGGAGGTGGATGCTGGACGTATGTCAGAATCGCTCCATAAGCGCCTTGACCTCGGAAAGGGAGACAAATGGGACTCGATGCTTCAAGGTATCCTCGATGTTGCTGCTTTGCCTGACCCGACGGGCAGAGTGAGCTATGCGAGTGAACTAGACGATGGGTTGGAGTTGTATAGGGTTTCTTGTCCTATTGGTGTTCTCCTTGTCATATTCGAGGCCCGTCCGGAAGTTGTGGTGAATATTGCAACTTTGGCTATCAAGTCTGGTGCGTTTGATCGCTAGTCATTGTATAAAGCTCTTGTTTAAAACTCGGGTGTTTGTGATCTTATAGGCAATGCTGCAATTCTCAAAGGCGGAAAAGAATCTAACCGTACAACTGTTCTCCTTGCTAATGCTATCTCTTCGGGCCTCGCACAGACAAATCTTCCGCAGACTTTTGTCCAAACTATCCAGACCCGTGCGGAGGTTTCGTCCCTGCTTGCATTGGACCAGTATATCGATCTCGTTATTCCAAGGGGAAGCAATTCGCTTGTGAGGAATATCCAGAATAATACGAGGATACCCGTAATGGGACATGCCGATGGTTTGTGTTCGGTATATTTGGACGAGAGCGCAGACGTGGAGAAGGCTGTGAGGGTGGTTGTTGACTCAAAGGTACGCTTGATATGCTCGTTTATGGGAGAGGTTGAGGACTGATCTACTTTTTTTTTTGTGATTAGATTAGTTACCCTTCGGCTTGCAATGCCGCTGAGACGCTCATCGTTCATGAATCGCTGCTCTCTACCGTCTGGCCCGTCGTTGCAAAAGCCCTAATCGCAGAAAACGTCAAGCTGCTCTGCGATGAACACACCCTCTCCGCTTTGACTAATACCATTGACACAGAAAAACTCAAAACACACGTCCAGCCATCCACCCCCGAATCCTATACGACGGAACACCTATCGCTAACACTTTCTGTCGTCTCCCTCCCCTCCCTCTCATCCGCAGTCCAATGGATTAATTCACACTCGTCGCACCACACTGACTCGATCGTAACTGAAAACGAAGCCAATGCGACAGCGTTTTGTCAAGGCGTCGACTCGGCTGGTGTGTTTGTGAACGCTAGCACGAGGTTTGCTGATGGCTTCCGCTATGGGTTTGGTACGGAAGTGGGGATTAGTACTGGGAGGATCCATGCGCGTGGGCCTGTTGGATTGGAGGGGCTCGTGACGTACAAATATAAGATGAGGAGTAAAGCGAAAAAAGGGCATATTGTTGGGGAGTTTGGGTCTGGCGGGAAACAGTTCAAGCATAAGAAGATCGAGGCTACGTCTGTGCCGTTCTGATTGGCGGGATTCAGATTCGGCTGATGTCTATGTATGTTGTGTTTTATTACTACTCCCGGTTCGGAGTGTTATCACGGCTCAGCGAAGGAAAGGGTATGAAGGGACATATAACTATACCCGATACGACGGTGATGTTTCTTATGTTGCGAGCACGTTCCGAGGTATTCCATTTGGGAATGACTGCACATGCATCTATATGTGCAGTAAACATGGTTTCAGTATCGTAGGGAGTCGCCACGATCCTCTAGAAGGTTGATCATGGCGAAGAGCTGCTTTGAGAGTATAGATGCCTGATGGCTGTCATGGGTCATTTTAGGTGGCGAGCCTTAAATTTGTCAGGACGTTGCCTCAAACCGCTTTCCCCAGGGCGTGACAACGAAATTCCATAGAAGACAGACGGGTTTGGAAAGGGATCGGATAATCGTACTGGCAGTCTGTGGGTGTTGCCAACAAAGCTCGTGATTGACGCCCTTGCGAAGGGGGGATGCCGCTGTTCAAAAGTGTTGAAATAGGGATATGAAGCTTTAGGGTGAGTGCGGTGATGTATGTAGCCTGGCCGTTGGAGTCAGGTTGATCGTGGAATACACGATGCGAGCTGGGTAACCGAAGGTTTTGACGTACGATCAGAGGTGCTTCCGGTGTAATAGACGTATATTACATCTTTATTTCCTACAAAAGGAGAAACTTGGACTGAGCAAGCCACAGGCGCACGCGCTCGAAGGAGAAGTAATTATTCACCAGCAGCACATGACCATCAGTTAAAGGACGGTTGGGATATGGTCCCGGAGGAATCCAAGAGGTGCAAGTTGACGCTCGATGTATCTGCAGCTGACCGACTGGTGCTTGCACGTCTGCCAAACAGCGGAATAGGACTTGATTGTGAGGAGGGATCCGCATTCTGTTTTTGCATTTTAAGAACAGCTGCCACCATGATTGGGATGTTGCACACGATAAGGGATATGGCATTCTGCAAAGCGACAAACTAAGGTTTATATTCGCGCGTCTTAGATACGAGTACTTACCTCAACAATAGTTGCTATGATTATACGGACCTTCTTCTCCCCGAATAAGAAGGCAATATGTACAAAGGATACAATGGTCGTCATAATACAGGTTCCAAATATCATCATAAGACGATATCGCAGTTTCTTCTCTCGAATGATCATGAATAGTCGGATCGGAAGGAACAAGAGGATTCCGTCGGAAATCACGGCGGCTGTAAGGCTTGAATGATGCCGAGACAATGGAATAGCACGTAGCAATTGCTCACCGATGAGTTGACAGATACCAACGGCAGGACTGAGCTGACACTGCGGAAAATTAGCGTGTTTCCAAATGGTGGACTTGGCCTCACATTCCCAATACACTTGGGCGGTGAGAATGCCCCAAGCTAGTAAGAAAACAATCATGATAGAAGAAAACAGACCGCGGTTAGGACGGAGGGTTCGACCGATTCGGATGATAGAAAACAGAATTGAAAGGCGGGCGGACCTACACGGTAAATGAGAAGTTGAACGTGTTTCATTTTCGGTTCTGGTAACAGAAGGACGTTTAAGCTTACCAGACGGCAGCATAAAATGTGCCACTCACGAGATAGTAACGGACGATGCTCCAACGCTGACCTATGGAAGTTCGATTGAAGTGGTGCAAAGGAAATCAGGAACGTAGCCTCACTCTCAAGATTGATAAAAATTGCCACCAGCTGGGTAATCAGAACGCACATGCTGAATACGGCCAAGACCTAAGGGAGTGATAATTAGTAGGGAGACATAGGGACGGATCTGGGGTGTTATTGACGTCGTCGACCCAAAGTTGGCTTTTGCGAACTCGAATCGTAATGCGGAATAGCGTCGTGAAGATCGCAACGCTGATACAGACTCCGGACGTAACTATCAACAAGGATGGAGGTTTTTAAGCATGAAGGATAACGGGCGAGACATACTTCGGATCTGGAACAAGGGGTCTGAGAAGTTCAACATGCGGGTGGATGAAGCTGAGGTTGTCCTACTGTTATTGGCCCTTTGTATCCGTTCTGAGTGCTGCCCCGAGGCAAATGGTGTGGATATGAGCGACCTGAAGGTCCATGGGCTATTTGCAGACTCCGAAAAATAGATATCAAGGAATCTGGGATGGTAGGTCTTCCATAACCTGGTTCTTAGTGCACTATGCTGTGATTCTCGAGTGGCGTGCAAGGAGTTAGCGTGACTAGACTGACGAATGTGGAATGGTCTAGGCAATGGGCGAGAAGGCATGTGTACATATATCGTGACTAGCAAGCGGAACTGCGTGGACGAATGCCAAATCCGAGCAGAGGTTTCTAATCTCACCTTCCTTTCCGTGTTTGACTCCTTCAATTCATCTTGTGCTTTGCATTTGGAGTTGTTAACTTCCGCAACTGGTGCAGCTCCAGCGGCAGTAGCGGCATCAGGTCCTAGGGACTTCTATTTCTTCTTGACGATACCTGTCTGGTCGTTCACCATTGATGTTAGAGAGCTTGGCACCGCATGTTTTGTGCCAACGCTTCGCTGGTCAAAGACCTGAGTTCCTTGACCTAAGCCGCGGATGACCAAACGCACTTTCGGGTCAAAATATCCCGGAATCCCTGCGGATCCTTAGTCCGTGTGCGTTGCTGGCGGTTGACCGATGAGAAAGAGAAACAGTGACTTCAAGGTACTGATGAAGATTACTGGAGATTGCACGATCGCCTCCATCGTTCATAGACGAAATTCTGTCAGGCCAGTGCCTTCCACACCAGAGACAATCCGTTGCGGATTGGTTGGCGAACCTCCGCGTCACTTGTGAAGAAGTCCTTCGGTTAAAAGTGAGCCCCTCAACGACGCTTTAACCAAGATTCTACTCCAATAGCGCCGTTCAGCTATCCGGGGACAAGCCGTTCAGCCTGGGACTATAACGCAGCTGGAGCACTAGCCTTTAAAGACACAGGCATATAGTTCAATGAACGCCACTATGGGATGAAGCGAGCATCACCTGAATGTCTGTAGTCGTGTTGATATTCATAGAACATGGTTGGTGCGGCCGTCTCGGATCGGGCCGTCGGACCATAAACATGTCAACCCTTGGGGGGCCGTGAACCAAATAGGGATTAGAGGCGAGAGGCTTTACGACGATTGTTCATACCAAACTTTGAGGAGTGTGTCCTTTCTTCTCGTTGGACGTCCCTTAAGGGTGTATATACAAAAGAAATCGGTGGCGAGGATAAATGGGATGGTTGTCAATGTTCGGGCTCGAACATAGGGCTTTGGGCGCCGTGCCACTAAGCGGATCACCATGGGTGATAGTTGGCGTCACGTTCATTGTAAATCAGGCACTTTTAATAGGCATGATTGATGAAGATTTTCAACGTGTGATTAGCCAGTGCAAGTACGCCGCTGCAATGATGAACATACAAAGATCTAACAAAGAGAAACGCGAGAAGGTATGGTAGTGGGCACAAATTACGTGGGAAGGTATTTATTATTATGCCAGCAGCATTCAAGAAGTGGATTGTTGAGTTTGGGTTTTGGAGAAATACAAGAGGTGCATGTTACCACTTGAGGCCGTTGTAACCAACCGAGTGGTATTTGTGTGTTTGCCGAAGTACGGAATGGCGTCTGATTGTGAGACACGGGGTGTGTCCTGTTCCCGCAGCTTGACGATGGTTGTGGCTATTATTGGAATGTTGCACACAATGAGGGATACGGCATTCTGTTGGAAAATAACAGTGTATTTAGGAT
Source organism: Podaxis pistillaris (assembly GCA_018524465.1). Lineage (NCBI taxonomy): Eukaryota > Fungi > Basidiomycota > Agaricomycetes > Agaricales > Agaricaceae > Podaxis > Podaxis pistillaris. The sequence continues at coordinate 70,444 of JAEUWN010000319.1, forward strand.
TAGCGTACACAAGTTTTAAGGACATCAAGGCTTACCTCAATGACAGCGCTTATCACGATGGGAACTTCTTTTGCCTCAAATAAATAGGCTGCATGCACAAAAGACACGATCGTGGTTACAATACAAGTCCCGAATATCATCATCAATCGGTAACGTAATTTCTTCTCTTGGATTATCATGAATAGTGAGATGGGAGCGAGCAACAGGATCCCATCAGAAATAATGTCGGCTGTGCATTGCCAGGACAAGTGAATTAGTTTTGTATGACATTGAGGCTATGGAATGGGACACTCACTAATAAGCTGGCAAATGGCAACCGCGCGACTAAGTGGACATTGTGGAATCTCCGTATGCTTCCATGCAGTAGATTTGGTTTCGCATTCCCAGTACAGCTGGGCAGTGAGAATGACCCAAGCCAGCGCAAACAGGGCTGCAATAAAGAATAGGCTGCGGTTTGGACGGAGGGCTCGCTTGATTCGAATGATGGAGAATAAGATCGAAAGGCGCGCAGACCTGTAGGGCGCACGGGTGAAATGGGAGTTCGGTGGTCAGATTGGGAGCTTGTGGGAGCGAAAGGATGGATGAGAGGGACTTACCAGATTGCAGCATAAAACATGTTGCTCATAAGGTAGTAACGAGTGGCACCATTCTGTCGATCTGCAGATTTCGGGTTTTATGATGTGTACGAGGGGCCCAGAGAGTAGTACTGACTGGGATTGATGAGGACCGCAACTAGCTGTACGATGAGCGCGCACATGCTAAGCACAGCGAGAATCTGGAGGGTATCCGTTAGTGGCGAGGTCGGTTTCGGAGTTGTAGAATGTTTGCTGACATCGTCTATCCATACTTGACTTTTGCGGATTCGGACAGAAACACGGAATAGAGTCGTAAGGATCGCGGCGCCAGTACAAGTACCACACGCAACTGTGACGGCACATCTGAGGGCCCTCGATACGGCACGAAGAGTAATGCGACTTGCCTCGAATTTGAGTCAAAGGATCTGCAAAGTTTGGCATGTCGATGAAAGAGGGTAGAGGTTGGATCGTTACTGGCGAGCGCTCTATACCTCATGAAGAGGTGGTTCGGATAGAGGAGCTGTGAGGGCAAGGTGCCTGGCACCCGAGGACAGGTTTCAAAGGGGAAGTATGAAATTCAATGAGTGTGGAGGATTAGTTTCCATTAGCTTGGTTCTTGATCGCTTGTGGTCGTCTTGGGTGGAGAACGGAACCTCGTGTGACTGGGCTGGAGCTCGTGGAATAACCGTGGGTAATGACTGTATATATATGCACATATTGTGTCTAGCAATAGAGGAGAGTAAATAGATACAAAATGAAATCATGATGATGGTTCTAGTCTGGCCTTCTTTTCCGTATTTGATTCTTCTACTTCACCTTCCGCTTTGCGTTTAGCTCCGTTGACTTCCGCGGTTGGCGTTGCAGCGGCATCAGGCGCCGGAACCTTCTTTCTCTTCTTGACGATGCCTGTCAGGTCATTCACTGTTTGAGGAAGATTAGAAGGTTTGATGCCAGCGTCCAGTTCCTTATCAAGCGCCTGAGCGACGAGCGCCGGCGCACTTTGTGTCAATGTTTCATTGGGCGATGTTTTGAGTTCTTCGACCTATAGCCAATTGATCCGTCAAGACGAACAACACAGCAAGATGTGAAAAAGTACCTTCAATGCCAGGTCATCCCTCAATTCCGACAGGTCTTTGATCTCACTCTCTATCCGCTGTTTGGACATCTTCTGCACAGCGTCATCCCTTACAAGTTTTGCGACAGCCTTACCCTTGCCGTTTGTATCGGCGGGCGGCTCCTCGGGTAGGGGCGGCAACTGGCCAGCCAGTCCATCTCGAAGTTCAGCCAATCTCGTCTCGACACTCTCCAAGGCTTTTTCAGCGTGACTGATCGCATCTGCCAGGCGACCAGAGGTAAGGTCGAGGACCATGCTGAGTTTATAGTGCGCTTCTGCAATTTGGCGAGAGGATTTGGGAAGGAGGTCAATTTTGTGTTTGAGACCGGCTTCGTAGTCTTGAATTGCCTGGTCGAATTTCTCTATATACTCCTCAGCATACCACATTCGAGATAGCCAGTAGGAACCCAGTCACGTACCTGTTTCTAGCGAAACATCGCCCAAAGCAATATAGGTATCTGCCAACTTGAGCCTGACTTCGTCATCGTCCTCTTGCTGGACTTGCTTATCATAAATAGCCCTTGCAAGATCCAACACCTCCCAAGCAGCATTGAAGTCGTCCTCGGGCTCATCTTCTTCCTCGCCACCTTCAGCAGCAGCTTTTTCCTCCTCCGCAACGGCTTTCTCTGCGTTGCCGAATAGATCAACTGCAGGATCCTCTTCCTCCGCATCTCCCGAGAACGATAGGATCGGTCCGTCGGCAGCGTTCACTGGTGGATATCGTACATCGTATGTTGGTGAATGAAAGGAGGGAGCGGGGATAACGTACCCTGAGGCTCGTCCTCTGCGGGTGCTTCAGGTTGTTCTTTACCAAGGACGCCGCTTTGCGTGATCGCGTTCTCGAGGAGCGCGCGTCCGTAGGAGAAGTACAGGTCCGCAGTCTCTGGCGCATCGTCGCCATGTTCTTTCGTACTATACGAAAGCAATTATCGGGTCAGCATGCCATTGAAGAATACGAATCTCAGAAACCCAAGCGAGCCAAAGATACCCAAGCCGAACGCGTCGCATCACGCGCCTCTTCCCTCAAGACCTCCCCATCCTCTACAATAACAAACAGATTCTCCAGAGAAACGCGAAACTCACGCAAGTTCCAAAGCCGTAGCGTAAAATTCCACCGCCTGCTCATATTTCCTCAGTGCAAAGGCACGTTTGGCCCGTTCAACAGCGCTTTCGATTGTCGTAGGTGGGTTTGCATCGTTCTTTGGTGTGTTGGGTGCGGGTGTCGTGGACGTGGTTTCAGGTTTCGCTGCTGTATTGTTTCTGTGACAAAGTAACAGAGTCAGCTAATTAATGAGGTTGTTTAGTTGGAAGATTTGTAACATTACGCACGAAGCCATGGTGGTGGAGCAGAAGAAAGGACGATCACAAGGCAACCCTAGGCCTGAGACGGTAGTGGTCAGAGTGCAACAAACCGAGTGGGCGAGTGAGTCGAGCGCAAATAACAGCAGCCACGGGCGAGCGTGCACGCCTTTGTGCTTTGTGTGTGAATCAATTCAATATACGGCTAACATGAACAACTTCACTTTGACACTTTAAATTTATGACAACGGAGACGCTTCAGCACCCAAGTTTGACATAAAAAGGAAACAGAGCACAGGCTTAGACCGAAACTAGTTGACTCTTCCCGAATGAACTTCCAAGAGGAGGGATTCCGTTGTTGCTAAAGTAGACCTAAGCAAAGTGCAATATTACAGGACTTGTGTATCGAAAGAGAGAGACGAGAGATAGGAGAAGAGAGGAAAACAATAGAGAATAGGTCGGAAATATTAATGAGAGCCTGCCTTCTCAGGGGGTGTAGGCCAGGGTGGTGGGCAAATATAAGGGAGTGAAATGTCCCAGAGAAACGGGGTAACAGAAACGAGCGTACTAGATGGGTCATCACAAAGGATAGAGAGAGGAAGCACCTCGTGAATACAACGAAACCGAGGGAAAAGGAAGGAAGGAAACAAAGAACGAACGTGGTATCTCATACATGATGCATCGTAGCTCAACATCAAACGTCCAACGGACCTCTGACTACGCCCTCAAGAAGTGAAGACAGGGATATCTGGGGCATGGGCCTCAAGGGAGAATCATACTCCTGCCAATTCAAATCAATGATGCGCTTCCTTGGCTCTGCTGCTGTCCTCCGGGCTGTTGCCCTGCCGCACCTTGCTGCCCGAACGCCCCAAGCCCGTTCATCCCCGTCGTCGCTGACGAGGAAAATGGCATCGTGCCAAACATATTCCCACTCCCGAAACCAGTCGGCAACGGTGGCACGTTTGGCACCCCGGGGCCGAACCCACCACCAGATGTATTCCCAGCAGCCATAGACGCCCTAAACGGATTTGCCGCTCCACCACTTGTAATCTGCGGCCTCAAACCAACACCCAACCTCGACGCCGTCCCTGTCGCTCCTAATCCTGTGGGAGACGTTGCTCTGGGAGAACTTGCATTGGCGGGTGCGGTTGGGGTTGATGTGCCCGTAATACCCCCATTTCCAGCAGCATTTGCACCAGCATTCAACGCCCCAAGTCCACCCAAACTTCCACCGAATCCAGTCTGCTGCTGCTTATTCAACGCGCCAAATTCCGACATCCCGAATGACGATGAACCGACTCCACCAGCACTTGTAGCACTTGTACCGGGCCCGTTCGTGCTTGCGCCCGAAGTCCCAGTGTTGGCAGCACTAGAACCAGTAGTGGGAGTAGGGCTTGTAGCACCGGACGAATTAGAAATAGGTGGCAACGACTCCATCAGCGCAGCACCAAAGGATGAAGTAGGCTTGAACGGTTTCAACCCCGCGAATCCCGTCATTTGCGGTTTCAACGGCGCAGTAGCACCTGCGCCTGTACCCGCACTAGTACCAACACCACTCCCAACGCCAGTGGGCAGTGACGTCGTAGCCGAAATAGGATTCACATTCGAACCCCCCGCATTTGTCGAACTACCAAACAAAGAATCCGAGAACGTCGATCCTGCAGTAGTGGCAGTCGGCGAGGTCGCCGTCCCACCAGCAGCATTGGGTTTGGCATTCGAAAACGCAAACGACGACGCGACACTGCTCATATCCGTCCCACCTGGATTCAATGCACTGTTCGCAAAGTTGAACCCACCCGCGTTCGTGTTCGTCGCCCCATTAACCTGCGGTTGTTGTTGCTGAGTGGACCCAGCAGGGGATGAACCAAGGCCCATAGCCAATTCCGCCAACGTAGGTAGTTTCGGTACCGGCGGGGTAGGCTCGATTATGGGTCCGAAGGGATTCTTCGTTCCTGTCATATGGGGTTTGAGCGGCTTCGCAGATGGTGGTGAAGCGCTCTTCGTCGTCGAGCCAAAGGTAGTAAGAGGCGTCGATGCAGGGCGCTGAGGAACGTTCAAATTTGTCTGTGTCTGCGTTGTTGTAGCGAAAGCCGGAGTAGAAGGTGCCATGGAGGTGGATGCGGGTGAAGGTTGGAATGGCTGCCCGAGTTGTTGTTGCGGCTGTTGACTGGGTTGTTGGGAAGGTGATGTCGCGTTGAAGAAGGATTGACCGAAACCTGTTGCCATGGGTTGCATTGGCTGATTTGGGCTTGGGAATGGGTTTGAATTTGGTTGTTGTTGAGGTGAACCCATACCCATCCCGGAGCCACCTCCCACACCGAACAGAGCCATGCCCGTTGTCTGGGACATCAGCATACTCTGACGGAACGGATTAACCCCAGTCGCTTGGGGTTGCAGGAAGTTTTGCTGCTCGGGAGTCGTGAGGAACGTCGAGAATGGACGATGTCCTGGTGCGGTAGACGGTTGTTGCCCTTGAATACCGAACGGGTTCACGGCATTTGGCATTGCGGTATGCTGAGGCATGAGGAACCCTGTGGGTTGTGTATTGATTTGTGGAATCGCGAAAGGTTGCCCGGTCATCATCTGAGCGAAGGGATTTGGCGCTGCTTGTGGGGTAAGGGCATTAGGACTGAAAGTATATCAGTTGAAGCCCAATGACATGAGATTTGAATGCTCAAACCTTGGTGCTTGCTGGTTGAACATACTGGTTTGATTTTCTTCGATCGAGTTAAAGAAGTCTTCAATATTGGTCTTCTTCTGCTGCTCCTGAGGGACAGATGATGTAGGGCCGGAGGCAGCAGGTTGAGCTGGGTTTGAGGTCGAGGCAGAAGCGCCCGGCTTGGTATCTGGTTTCGGCGCTAAATAGAAATTAGCACGCTTCTAGGAGGAACAAAGGCAGGACGAACAAGAAGCGGCCTTGGATTTATTTGCAGAGGATTTGGACACAGCCTTCCCATCTGCAGCTGCCCTATTAGCCCTGTATTCCAAGCGGTTCTGCTCGAAATTAGGATCGTCCAGGTATTCCTGCAGGGCGGTCGCAAGGGATAATGGTGCCTAGAGCAGAACATCAAGAAGTAAGCTAGGTCTCGGCGATACAAACGTACATGACGTAGGTTGGGGATCGGAACATTCAATAAATTCTGCAGCTTCTTTGCTACTCCGAGGTACTCGGTGACGTGTTCTGTTTGTTTGCAGAAATGTCGGTAGATCGAGAGCGCCTCCGCAGCGTCTATATGTGACATCTCAAAGTATTGCTCTACGAAGAAATAAATGTTAGAACCAAGTGCAGCAAGGACCTCAAACGTACGCACCGAGGAGGTTGATGACGGCCTCATTCCCAGCCTGGAACAGGATCAACAAGTCCTTAACAAGCATCCGCAACGCCGTCAGACGCAGCTCGTCATCCACACCATCCAGATAGAACTAGAATAACGACAACCAACCAAGTCAGCACACCCAGCACGCCATCTCAGCAATGAACGAACGGATGACATACCCTGCATTCCACCAAAGCATCAATCATCTGGTGTACGACCTTGGTCTCCCTCAACAACCCTTTCTCAACCGTCATCGACCGCAACTTCCTTCCCATCATTGTCTTACTTCTCGCCAAACTTGCATTATTCCCTTGCTTCTTGGTCTTATATCCCTGCTCCTCCTCTAACGTTGTCATCGAGTTTCGCATATCCCGGTTCGTCTCGGATTGAACCTTGATGACATCGTGCTTGAGGTCGCGGAATGAGCGGATACGGCAGTCAAGGTATCGAGCGTAGTGGTGTAAGTGGTCTGGATTCTCGAAACCTAGATGTTGGGAAGTGATATGATATGGAGTTGTGATGTCGTGATGGGGTAGTGATGGAATGGGAGGCGAGCGAGATGAATAGTCAGTCAGCCATCCAACTAGATAGAGCGAAGGGCAACAAACGGCGACCCTGACCTTCCCAATTTCCAGAGTACACGTTGCGCAGTTTCAAAATGTCGGATTGGGAGAGGTGCGAGAGAACGTTGTCGGTGGCGCCGTTACGAATCATGGTATGTAGTACGATCAGTGCTTTGAACACGACCTGAGCCAGATGAGGGGTGAAGATTTGAGCTCATTACCTTCACAAGCACATCGGAGAGGATGAGAAGAGACATACGACAGAGTTGGGCTCGCGGAAGCGTGGGGCGAGGGCCTTGCAAACATCATGGACAGCCCCATCCTCGGACCAGGTAGCAGCGATGATAGCGTCTATGTACTGGCATCCAGGAGTGAGTTTGTGGATTTCCCGAGCAGAAATTGGGAAATACCTTTGGTTTTGGAGGGGCATTTTTTGGCTTGCAGGCCAGTTTGACGATTTTGTCGAAACTGGACATGTTCGCGCCGGAGTAGATGCCAGAACGGGCAAGCTGGCTTTCCTAACCAGAATACAAACATTTGAAACTCAGCCAACAGCCAATCAATTCACACTACTATAAATACAGCCATTAAATCACAATTTACTACTCGTCAATTATGCTCCCTCGTCCACGCCTTCTTCCCAGCTCCTCGACCTCTCAACCGCCCTCTGCCAACCCTTCCACCTCTTCTGTCGCTCAGCTTCAGCCAATTCTGGCTTAAATTCCACATTGCCTTTCACATTCACATCCTTGAGCGTCTCAGGCTTATTCAAATCCCATCCGAAGAGTTTAATCGCAGCCCCGGCGCAAAGTGCAGAACCAAGCGCAGTCGATCTGTTAATAGACGCTGTCAATTTCCCATTTCATCACGCGGGATCCTTTACGTACTCTCTCATTTCTGGACGAATGACGGTGAAACTACCAAGATCGGCCAAAACGCTCATCGCGAGGTCGCCGTTCGTCATTCCACCATCAACTTTGAGGTGCTTCAAGTCGGTGCCAGAATCCAGCTTCATGCTCTCGATAATTGCACGAGTCTGATACGCGTTCGCTTCGAGCACCGCACGTGCGATGTGCGACGGGTTGGTGTATTGCGAGATTCCTACGTCGCCGAGTTAACATACAGCCCGAGCAATTCGATGAAAATAGACCAGTCCATACCAATCAACAGGCCGGCTGCACCTGGATCCCAGTACGGCGCGAGGAGACCGGAGAATGCGGTGACGAAGTAAACGCCCCCGGTATCGCTCTCCTTCGCTGCCAAACCGTTGACTTCAGCGGCAGTAGTGATCATACCCATGCTATCACGAAGCCATTTAATGGCACTCCCAGCGACAGCAACTAGGAACTTGCTGAGAATTCAAATACGAGAGAGAGTTGGATCTAAACACTTACTACTGCCTTCCAATGCATATACGGGCTTCTGCCCAGGTCCAGCCTGATACGCGACCTATTTCGGATATCAGCTCTATTCCAAGCTCGACTCAACCCTGAATACTCACCGTGCTCAACAGTCCGTGATTGCTCTTCACAATCTCACCCCCGGTACAGAACAACAGAAACGCGCCTGTGCCATACGTACATTTGGCCTCACCCTGCGCCAAACATTTATTCCCAATCAACGCCGCTTGTTGGTCTCCGACAAGTCCGCCAATCGGCACCCCAGCCAGAGGCCCGTACGCAATCTTCCCATATACCTCCGAGGTCGATACCAACCTCGGTAGAATCGATTTCCGCAAGCCGAAGAACTCCAGAAGAGAGGGCTCCCATTGTAAAGTCGAGGCGTTGAGGAGTAAAGTACGTGAAGCGTTGGTCACTTCAGTGATATGAACGTTATTCTTAACTCCACCGAGTAGGTTCTGGTGAGAATGAGGTAACAATTGACAACGATCAGTACTGTAGGGAACGCAAGGGAAAAAGGAAGACGAGGATAACTGACATATGCGACCCATGACTCTACCGTGCCAAATAATAAATCATCTGCTTCATGCGCCTGTGCAATTTCTGGATAATGATCAATCATCCAACGGAGCTTGATCGCAGAGAAATATGTCGAAAGCGGCAAGCCCGTTCTAGCAGGAAAAAGCACATAAATTCAGATCTTCGAAACTCCAAAGAGTAAATAGGGGGTATACCCACATGTCACGCAGCGCATCAATGCCCTCCTGACCTTTTTTCCACACCCCAGGCGCAATTTGAATTCCTGTCTCCTTCAGCTTATTCTCGTAATGTGCAACAACATTCTTCGTGCGGGAGTCGTCCCAAACGATAGCTTTGCACAAAGGTTTACCCGTCTTACGGCTCCAAGCAACAGCCGTCTCGCGTTGGTTCGTAATTCCTACATATCACACGGTTTAGCTTCCGGCAAATGATAGAGATAAATATTAAATGTCGGCTCGATCGTCGTGCATCATATGATAGCACCAAAATGGTACACTCAACATGAGAAGGGCGTAGATACTCACCAACGACTTTCACACTCTCTTTTGCCCAACCAGCCTTCTCTAGCTCCTTTACAGCTTCTTCAACACACGCATCAGCATGTTGTTGAATTTCATCTGCGTCATGCTCATGCCACCTGTCACCAAATGAATATCAGCGCGTTAGTCACCGCACCACACAACAATCCAAAAAGAAAGGTCGACAATCTTCCTTGTCAAGAAGGGGATAGATCACAAGTCACGAACCCACCCAGGATGGGGGTAATACTGAGGGAATTCCAGTTGGTGTTGTGCAACAATATCCGCATGCTTGTCGAATACAATAAACCTCACGGACCTATACCATACATCCAGAGAAACCTTTAGTAAAACGGGAACCAGCGTATAACGATAAAACGCACGTAGTTCCACAATCAAGCGAACCAACAAACTCGCCCTGTTTAAGCGCACCGGCCATGTCTGTGACAGTAGAAGAATGCTTGAATCGGCAACGCAGATGCAAAAATGACAAGGGGAAAGCGGGAGAAAGGGAGCAAGTTGTGGGACGGGCAGTGAATGCGGACAAGGAGCCCTTAAAAGGCCCACAAGCTCGAAGCCCATATGAAAGACCTCTACCTAACCACCGGCCCAGTGACATGAAACTCCGCAGTGGTTGTTTTTCTTTCCTCCTTTTTCTGGTAATCAACAGTTCCGTTTCGGTCCGGGGGATCCGGCCGTGCCGCTCTGCTCATCAACGCCCATGATCCGTAGATTGAAAGACAATATGATCTATGGATCTAATCTATCATATCCCAAACTTCTCTCGCTCTTCCCTCGCCCATTGAAACACTGGTAGCGGGTGCGCTTCTGTGTTAAATACCCACTGATCTAGAGGTAGCAGTTCTTCTTCCTTGAACATCAAATATAAATACTTCAACCTAGAAAATCACACAACCAGTCAACCGTGCCGATTTCGAGAATAAGCAATGCAAGACATTCTACTCACGTCTCTGCTAAGAAATAACTGAATCGAAACATGAGTACTGAGTAAGAAATAACCCGCCCGTCTATACACGATCGCGACGTACCTTGGCATACTGTCCTCCTTCCAACTGGGTGACCGCTCAACTGACCTCAAGCTCGCATACCCGCGTGCTGTTTTCGTCTCCTTTTGGATAGCCTCAAATATTGCCCAACCCCTGGCTCTCCACTTCCAATCGCCTGTTACCTTCCATAACAAATACAACGACTCCACAGTCTACAAAGTTCATCCGTGATCAGCCACACTTTCCATTTTACATATCATCACAAGAAATCAGGAACCGGACCCACCTCAGGCCTCAGAAGATACCCCGGCTTCCTTAACACATAGTCCCTCCCACGCGCTTTCCCACTTAATCGTTGTTCCTCTGAATAAATCACCGGATTCTTCTCCTTCAACCCTGGGACTTCCCCACGGCTCCCACTCTTCTTCCACTTTTCGACCGCATCAATCCACAAGTAATCCTCCGACTCTATCGCATAGCGGTCCCCAGCCCACGACTTTGATTTAGGATTCTTCGGTAAAGAGTTCATCACCATCTCATCTGGACCTAGCCCCGTAGGCTGGTCAGCGTATGTGAGCCAACATGTCTGTGCTAGGCCCTCTGCTGCCCATATGTGGAGTTCTTTGAGGTTGTATGAACTGAGGAGCTTATATGCTTTTCCGGCGTGCCCGAAGGTTTCTTCCGAACCGAGCTTGGAGAGGTCAATTCCGAGCATTTTGAGGTTGTCCAGAGGAAGGATGTGGGCGCCCAATGCGAGGAGACCAGGGAGGAAACAGGATAGATGTTCAAAAACATGGGTTGGGACGCCACGCCGTTCAAAGGTAGGCGTTGTCGTGTCAGTCACATAGAGTAGGTGGCGCGTTGGGGAGAGATACAGCAAATGGGTAATTATATGTGTTGTTGCACGAATGTCTGAAAAATAGGGTCGAATTTCAAGACTGACTGAGGCCAGGAAGAGAACGTACACATTTCCAAACTCGTCTTATCCGACTTCGCAGTAAGGAGATAGAGTTTGAGCAGATATTCATGGGCGCTATCGGCCTGTGCTCCAACCGACAGATGTGCTGAAAAAACAAAGCTAGTGTCGGCGCTCATTTGAGTCAACACAACAGAACGCACCATCCAAAGGATTGGCTGAGTCAAGATTCCACCTGATGGGTAGCATTCCTCCCGTTCGGTTTAGATTAGCCTGTGAAAGGACTTTCATCACCGTATTGGCCTACAATGGCGAGTCAGAATCAGCCTCCCGACGCCATAACACAAAATATACCCGATTGAAATGCTCCTTTCGTCCAGTCAATTTAGATAGATAGGTATACTCCAACTGCAAACTTGCGATTTCAGCCAGGATACCCGTCTCGGTGCCTCGATGTGTTCCCCTACACCAGACACCAAACCCCTATAAACTGCGAGTGAACTGGATTTGCAGAAGACTCACTTCGTCGGGTTGACACTGTAATACGCCAGTCCACTCGTACTGTTGAAGACAGGGTCAAGCTTGTCTACGAGATCGATCGCACGTTCTAACAGAATAGTATCGTTCGGCGAAAGCGCATACGCGGAAAGAAGTCCACCAAGGTAGCGAATGACCGTCTCGAAGAATGGAACGCAACCGTCCTGTGACTGCTCTAAAGTGTCAACGGAAGTTTGACAGGAGATGAGGGGTTGGAAGACATACCTGCGCAACCGAAAAGTTTGCACGCCTAATTACATCCAACCCTTTCTGATACTCCGTTTCAAGCCCCATTATTAACATGGTATCCAGCGAATCGAACGCCGTGAGCCCCCACCCATTAAAACTAATGCAGCTAATATTAACACCAACACCCCTATATACAAAGAAAACGAGGTTACTCACTTATTAACCTTTCCACCGGAAACTGGCAAAAGCTCGTCATATGGCGCTGCGTACTCATCATATCCTCCATATGCATGCAAAAATGCATACCTGACTTGTTGTGCGCGGTTTTCCCAGACATGTTTCGGAGCATTGACAATAGGCGGGTAATGTACTGGGTACTGGGGCCCCCCAAAATGTGGCCAAGATAACGATAGTCCCAAGAGGGAAGGAGCGCCCGTGGAGTATAGAAGGGCCCAAAGACCCAACGCGACGATAAACGCATATAGGGCTAATCTATATGCTGGCTGTCGCGAGAGGAAAGCCAAGGCATAGGAAGGCGAGAACCGGCGATAGTGCATTCTTATTCGGTCTTGGTAGGAGGCAGATGATAATGACATGGCACCAATGGACGGCGGGTGTGGCGAGGATGGCTCAGCAGCCTCTAGGAGCGGTTCGTGTTGTGAGTCCAGCGCGTGCGTTGGCAGTGTGGCTATTCGTGTGTGTGATGGGAAGAGTAAAACATAGAGCTACACTCGTTGCTACTTCAGCATCACAACTTGGAGCCCGTTTGTAGTGTGTGGCTGCGTAATATAAATAGCTCCGGGTCACACAATCACAACTAACCCCTATTCGCTGATCTGCTCGCCGTCGGTTAATCCCAACAGCTTATCTCAACACTCACCGTCATGTTCTCAACAGCGTCGCCCCTTGGCGAGCACGTCCGTCAATATCTTAACCCCAGAATACTAGCTATCCTTCTCACCTGTCCAACCACCACGTCTCAATAAAGGGATAGTGTACGAACACCTCGGATGCAATAAGTGGGCAGAGTAGAAGTCGGCTCATCTGCACGAGACCCGCTATCCCAGTGCCATTCCGACACCCGAAGAAGCTGAGAACCATCAACAAGATTCGCAAGCAACACTCAAAGATGTCCAATACGAAGGAACACGAAGCATGGACACCAGACACTCGCTGACGCTGACCTTGGACTCTTTATCTTTGTTTTCGAACTGACCTTGCCTTTTACACCTCTACGTCCTTGCATCTCCTCCTACGGGAACCTATCTCTTGTTTGCAATGACCTGTTTCTTGGGTGAAGCTCGCAGCTACATCAAGTAGGTATTTGATCCTCCGTGAAAGTATCATGTTATAGCACCAGACTCCCAGTCATGCCTGCATTCGCTTTCATGCAGACCGCGACTTCTATCCCAATGGCATAGTAACACTGTGTTAGTGGATGGGAAACAGTTGCGAATGCGAAAATGAACGAATGACGCGGCGATGAAACCAAGTGAATTGAATACATCTAGGGCAGGAATTGAATAACGAGCGAAAGGCAGATGTCAAAACAATGGCTACTGTTCCTGGCGCATCCTACAACTGCAACACCTGACTTAGCTGCAAGACGTTACGATAAAAGTGAAGAATCGCCTTCAGACCTGTACTTTGGGCACCTAATCCTCGGGAAGAACGGACTTTTGAATCTATGCCCTTGAAAGTCGGAGGCCAGCCATTCCAGCGCTAGGAAGCGCTCGCATCAGCCGCTGTCCCACCTCGTGGAAAACACGAGTCAAACAGCCTTACTGCCAACATCCCCCAATCCCATGCGCTTCGGAATTCGGAAAACCTTCAAGTTGATTTTTACGAACAAGGGAAGGCGAAAACGAACGAAGGAAACGTGGTCAGAGGGGGGAGGGCGAGAAAAAGAGCAATCCCAGGTCGAGGATGAAACACGGAAAACGACGGAGGGGTCTCAGGACGAAGATGAAAGACGAAAAATGAAGGCGAATCTTCGTGTCGGGACAAAGGAAGAAGGCTTTCTTGCTGGCGCTCATCACAATGTTTTCAGCAACGTCGAAATGATTGAGCACTTCCACCAATATTCTGCCTCTGGCAAAACAGGTATAACGCCCTTTGCCCGCTCACCGAGTCTGGCTTAATAACACAAAATAGTACTCGAGCTCCTAGAACACAAAAGAATTGCTGGAGTAGAAGTCGATTCATCTGCTCGATCCACGCCCCGGTGTCATCCAGATACCCGAAAGGAGCTGAGAAGCAGAGTCATGAAATGGGTCGATAACATCCAAAGGCAATGGATCATGTTGTGGATCGTGGGTCCTCTTGGCGTTGGAAAGTCAACAGTTGCGCAGACCGTTGCTGAGGATTGCCAGCGTCTTGATCGCCTTGGCGGTTGCTTCTTCTTCCCTCGGCTAAGTGAGCGCGATGACGCACTCCGAGTTCTTCCTAGCCTCGCCTATCAGCTTGCCGTTCGGGACCCGGATTACAAAAACCTTATTGCTTGCTTGTTGGCCAACGATCCGACAATCCTCGAGAAGAATATCCGGACTCAATTTAAAAAGCTCATAGCGGAACCGTTTGCACAGCTAAAGGTGCAACAACCGCGAAGGACCCAGAAACCGCTATTAATAATTCTGGACGGCTTGGATGGATGCAGGGGGGAGGAGGCTCAATGCGAGTTCATTGAGCTCATCAGCGAGTACGCTCGCTCAAATCCTCACTCCCCCCTTCTGTGGATGATCTGTAGTCGTCCCGAATCGCACTTAAAGAAACTCCTCAAGAAGGTCGATCTCACGATCCTGTGCGCACGGGAAGAGCTCAATGTCGATGACGCTCAGGCCAGGCGGGATGTTTACCGTTACCTTTCTGCTGGGCTTAACAAACTTTGCGAAGAGTACCCAGAGATGTTTGGTGTCGACGAACGTGGCGCATGGCCTTCGAAGGATCAATTAAGACGGCTAGCGGACGCTGCCTCCGGGCTCTTCATTTACGCTTCCATCATTCTCAAATTTGTCGGTGACAATAAACGTCGAAATCCCAAGGCTCAATTGCAAACCTGCCTGAGGTTCCTCCGTAGCTCCCACGTTCCTGGTGCAATTAACCCACTACACGCACTAGATCTCCTTTATCGTCAGATAATGTCCAACCTCCATCCTGAGGCTCTTCCAGTTACCATGCAAATCCTTGGTCTCATGCTCCTCCCGCATCTGGTTTTAATGGGCCGCTTTGATGCTCGGACCGTTGCCAATTTCCTTTGCTTGGATCAAGGCACATTTTACAGCGCCCTCGACCATCTACATGCCGTACTAGATGTTCCAGCACCAAAGGACGCCCGAGATCATCCGGTACGATTCTTTCATGCGTCATTTGGCGATTTTCTTCGGGACTCCAATCGCTCTGGGCAGTTTGCTTTCAAGGAGAAGCAGGTGCAATGTAACTTCGTGGCTCAGTCCATCAGGTGGTTTAATCGCGACCTCGAGCGTCGATGCCGTTTGCGAAGTAAGGCTACGCCATTGGCTCGAGTATTCATACTAACAAATTCTAGGTTGTCAGCACGGTTTCCCTCCACAATCGATGTGGGACGGCAGTGATAGCGATCGTAACCCAGAAATTCTGCGGGCCTTCTCTAAGAGATGGTTTTGGACAATGTACGACCTGGTTGATGATGAAAATGTCGTGATAGTAATCGCCGAACTGCGACGTTTCGACTTTTGTCACCTTACGGTAGATGACCTACCAGTGTGGTCTCAGTGGTTCGGGTCACTCATCAAATGGCTTCTCGACTTGGTATTTCCAGTATTTCAGTTCAGTCTTGGCCCGATTTGATTTATTGATAAAGCAGGGGAGCGGTAATCAAGGTTTAATTCGGTTGAAGCCAGTTCGTGAGACGGATTACCTGCTTCTGAAGTACTACAACGGACCGAAAATGGTCTATGTCCATGGTGTGAGTTTTTCCCTCTTCCACAAATTGGCTGCTCTAATAGCCTTCGAAAGCTGGGGATGAATTATTACATATTGAAATCTATCCATCATACTGGAAAAGTTCCCGAGGTTAGTATCGGCCATCGGCGAGAAGTAAGTCAATAAGTGGCGATCATCATATCAGTCTGGCTGAACGTGGTTATATACAAGCATAAGGGGTATTTTTGGTTGGGTCACGGCCGACGAACTTGCCTAGTTGTGGCCTACCAAGATCAATGGGTTCCCGCTGGTCCAGAGGTAGGAAGTCCGTTGGTCGTGAAGCGCCCAACTGTTGTCTCCACCCACTCGGTTCCACAATCTATGATATCGCTTGATTCCTGCTCTACGCATGCCCAAGATTCAACACATGCTGATGAGCCTGGCGCAGCAAGCCCACGATGGACTCCCCGCGAACTAGCCATTTTCGCATACTATATACGGCCAGGGCTCAACTTGGTATTCATTATATCATGTTTTGTGCTGCTTCTCATGTTTCCCGTCTTTTCCTTTCGTTTCTTTTCCATTTTTTGAATGTTGACTGTTTTGGACGTGTACGAACCACTTCCGGAGGTTGTCAACTTACATTTCTTGTGGATATATGATGACACTGTATCTACGGAAACAAGAGTAAATATGTTATATTCTCTCTTCCTATCCACATCAGGCGGATACTGACATAGCCTTCCTTACATCCGGAACCCCGTCCCCCAACTAAAAACAGCGCCGTTGTGACTTAGAATGCATATGTCTCACTTATTACCCAACCACACCTTTGATTTCTGGACGTTCATTGGAGCTGTTGTGGCACGGCGCACGGAATGGAGTGCACCAAGGTTTGAGTTGTAAGCTTCGGTATACGGTATAGAGACAAAAATAAATGTTCAAATCACGAGTGCATCGGCAAGGTACCCATAGTATAGGCATTTTCTACACATATACTCCAAACTTATCTTCAACTATGCAGTATAGAGACAAGAATAAATGTTCAAATCACAAACGCATCGACAAGGTACCCATAATATAGGCATTTTCTACACATATACTCCAAACTTGTCTTCAACCGAGTTGCCATTCACTCAACTCCCAGTCGAGAAGCCATTCGTCCTCCTCCAAAATCACTTCCTTCGGCACCCTTGTCATTCCAACTGCGACAGGGACCTCTGGAAACGCAATCGCACAAAGCGGAACATCCTTCAGCATCTGCGTCCTGGCAAAGTCCGACCTCAGGCCGGGCCATTTGCCCAACGTCAAAGCGAGGTCGAAACCCCTCTGTCTGTACTTTTCCAAACATCGCCCAAATTTCCTGGTCTTAGTTATGGATTCCTTCTGTGTGTTAATCACCCCCCGCATCCGCAACGTGAGTTCAGGGTACACACATATAGCGCCCTTGCCTGTGATGATATTCATCACCGGCGTCGAGTGGAAGTGTGATATGGCCATGATAGGGTGGATTTCTCGCACCGCAATGATGTTCACCATCGTAGGGTCCGCACACATGGAGTCGGATGGTGGAGAGCATCGAAGTTTGAGCACCTTTGCGATGTGATTCTCGCTGAAGACCCAAGCGTCGTATTCGGCATCTTCAACGAGTTCTTCCCTTGGTGAACATTCCTCTGGCGAATGATATTCCGTGAACGTGTCAAGGAAGTCCAAGACGTCGTTGAGGTTCTCCTCGGGGCAGTAGATGTCGAGGTCGCCGGGGATGAATAATCTAGGGCAGAAAACGAGGAGGGCCGCAGAGCCCGAGATGACGCTTGATGTCCTCGTGAGGAACTCGAGGAAGGTCTTTGGGTCCAGTTGAAAGTGCTTGAGGATGTTGATGACGCGGAGGTAGACGCATTTGCTGCGCTTGTGGTCCCAGTACTTGGAGGTGCTAGCGAGCGCGGTCATGGTCCTAACATCACATGAGTCTACAATTTTTTCGCGTAGTTCCTCCGGTAATCTGGTGATATCGAAGGCAGGAGGATCAACTAAAAAAAAGAAGAAAGTGATTAACTCCGTATGTCGAGGAATCGTACAATAAAAAAAAACTAACCTTCCATAGTGCGACTCAGGGATGGTGGGTCGTTAAGGAAAAGTACTTAAGTCGAAGCACTTTTTTTCAAAGCAACGCGGGATTGCACGTGCCGGTATGCGCCATAGATACGCCCGTGGATCTAACGACGAAGCTTCCTAACTGACGTTCATTTTCATGAATTCGGTGCCAGTTGGCAAACGGCGAGGAGAACATTCAAGAAGGACTGTAGGGTGGAGAGGCGGAGTTCAAAAGTGATCCACAAGGCTCGCAGCTGGGCTGGTCAATCGAGCAATTCTATCATCACGATGTCTACTTCCGATATTCATACCCCTGCATCTGTGGCTAGCCAGGACGACGATACCTCAAACAAAGTCATTTGCAAACTGTGAGCATTCAGCAATTCTTTGATCGCGTTGGCTGACTCATCTCAGTTGCCGTCGTCAGTTCGCCAAGTATACCTGTCCCTCTTGCAATGTGCCGTACTGCTCGCTAACCTGTTTCCGATCATCCGTGGGAGCCTATCTATCTCACTTCACTTGGCGCTGGACTGATTAAACACATACACGCAGTCCCATTCCCAATGTTCCGAGACATTCTATAAGAATGAGCTCAAGTCCGATATCTCGACGACGCCCTCGCGCACAGCTGAAGAACGGAAACAGATGATGGAGCTTCTCAAACGTTTTGAGGAAGAAGCTGTTGCAGATGAGGATGCCTTAAGCAAGGATGTTTTCGGGAGTAGTGATAGCGAAGATGAGGGCGAGACCAAGGAAAAATCGCTGGTTGAGAGGTTCGCTGGGATAGACATTGGTAAGCAGGAACGCGTGTCATCTTTTTCGTTGCTCTCCATAATACTTATTGTTAGATGCTCTCTCATCCGAAGACATGTGGGAAATGCTCACTCCGGTCGAAAGGGAGAAGTTTATGAAAGCGCTTGAGGACCCCACCAGTGAACTTGCGCAAAAGCTGCTGGGCAGCGAACAGTTAGAGGTGGAACTGGAGCAGCCTTGGTGGACTCAGAATGAAACAGAAGAGGAACATCAATCCAGTTCCGAGGGCGGATCTGGGTCGAAAGCAAGGTTGAGGCCGGAGCCCATCCGCATCCCGCAGTCCATGATCAAACCCGTGCCTCATGGGCATCCTCTGGTATACAATTTGTGCGCTATCTTGTACGTCGGATGTCCTAGTCAGGAAGCCCTTGTAATTGATCACGAGAGTCAGCATCGCATACACCTACATCGTCCGCCACCTTGGCATCCACATGCTTTCCACCTTGTCCCCGACAAATCCGGACTTTAGAGAAGCTCTGAGGCTGATTGACTTGCTGGCGCCGTTTCTATCAGATCGCCGATCGACGACATTGCACTCCAGCGTTGGATCAGCCACTACAGATGTCTACTCACGTTTTGAGATGGTGCGGCGCATCTCTATCCAAGCCAAGACGAGGGGTACTCAGATTTGCTCTATTTTAGGGAAAAGTAAACTCCGGACTGCTCGCTGTTCTGTTAAAAGACACGGCAACGTTGATGAAATCCCGGCGAGTCATTCCAATGCCGTTGGGACCCTCGCAGTCAGTACCTTACGGGGCATTATCTATGGATGTATCAGCTCACTCTCATATCATGCCGGTCCTCGTCCTTTCTGATCTGGCTGACTTCTTCCGGTCCGAGGGACGGGATCCTAAGCCTACGCTCCCAGGGGGCCAAGGCCGGCCACCAGGGGCGCAATCAGAGGAGCTAGCAATGAACACAAAGCTGGTTGGGACACATGGTTACCAGCATGTCGTACGCAAGCTCGAATTCTACATTGCACACGTCCTAGCGACGCCAAGTGAAATCATGGAGGGCGTGTCAGAAGAGGTGCTGCTGTGGTCGAAGAAAGTTCAAGAGGAAGGCCAGAACGTTGTGGGAAGTATTTCTGGGAGAGTCGAAACAGTACGAAAGCCGCTGAGGCAGCAGTTGGTTCAAGAAATTGGTTAATTAATAACATATGTTTTCTTCCAGAAACTGTGACAATCTGTGACATCATATCTGAAGTAACGACCGGTGTGGTACTCACACGTGATGGACCAGCTCTCCTTCAGGAGAGCGAGTACCCCCACAGTCGTCGCACTCTCCATCTGTTTATAACCCTCCTCCCCCTTCTGCTGTCCAAGCCCACCGCCACAATGTCCCTCTCCTCCTCTGCCGTAATCGCCACTGCAACCGCTCTTTTGCATAACGGTGCCCGTGATCTTCATCACGCCCGCGCCGCGGAAGATGCTGAAGAACTGAATTGTGGCACCGGTGGAGGAGATCACTCGATGCTTGGTCTACGTGTGGCATCTATTTTCATCATTCTCGTTGGTTCGACGTTTGGTGCGCTTTTTCCCGTGGTTGCAAAACGATCGTCCTGGTTGCACGTGCCGAAATCAATTTTTGAGTGCGTTTTTTTTTGATTTCAAGTATAAGCTCTGAGTTTTTTTTCTTTTTCGTTATCAGCTTTGCAAAGTACTTCGGTTCGGGTGTCATCGTAAGTATAACTTGGGATGCCCTCTCAGGGCAGCGACTGACTCGACTGTCTGATGGGATAATAGATAGCTACTTCGTTTATCCATCTGCTCGCTCCTGCACTCGAGGCCCTCGGCTCCCCCTGCCTTTCAGAAGCATGGCAGGTCTATGTACGTACCTGTTGATGTCTTACCCGATAATCGCTCACATCATCCCCTCTTGGCAGCCATACGCACTCGCACTATGTCTTGTTAGCATATTTGCAATTTTCATTGTCGAGCTTATCGCATTCCGGTGGGGTACGGCAAAACTGGCCAAGCTCGGGAAGTACCATGGTAAGCCACCGTGCTTCTCTTTCTTACAAACCCAGCAGCGACATGCCATCATACTTGTCATCATCTTGTTTCACTTCGACTTCTCCTTTCTGATGATTTTCTCCTTTTTTGGTTTTTGCTCACGGCAAATTTCTTATTCTACAATAATAGATGCGCACGGACATAGACATGGCGGACATGCTGCCCATGGACCCGAGGGGAACCTCGTAAGTTCAGAGAAGCAGAATCAGAAGGAAGAGCCAGGGAACAACACGGATACTGAGAGTCTTGGGGCGGACAGCGCTCATCACCACAGTGGTGCAGTTGCGGACGCACCAATCACACAAATCATCGGTGTGGCCATCCTTGAGTTTGGCGTCGCATTGCACAGGTGTGTACTCATTTCACTCGTAAACTCAGCGATCTGATCACCCTTACGTGATGATAGCATCCTGATCGGGCTCACACTTGCTGTCGATGAGGATTTCAAGATTCTCTTCGTCGTCCTTGTCTTCCACCGTAAGCACTCTAAAACTTTCCCCACAATGTCCTCACTCGTCAACCAATTTGTGACAGAGACTTTCGAGGGTCTCGGTATCGGTTCACGACTCGCCTACATGAAGCTCCCTGCGCGCTACAACTGGGTGCCATACGCTGGCGCAATCCTCTACGGACTTACAACACCCACAGGAATTGCGGTTGGCCTGGGCGTCCGGAGCCTCTATAACCCAGGAAGCACTACCGCAAGCATCGTTAGCGGAGTTTTGGATTCTCTGAGTGCCGGAATACTCATGTACACCGGTCTCGTCGAGGTACGTTTACATTTCCTGGTCACGATCATGCCATGGATACTCAAAATTGACTGTTATCCTGCTTTCCATCACCCACAGTTGCTCGCACACGAGTTCCTGTTCAACAAGGAAATGATGGAAGGTTCCAACGCCAAGCTTGCATACGCTCTCGGATCAATATGTCTCGGATGCGGTCTCATGGCTCTTCTCGGCCGCTGGGCATAATCTATTGCCAATGATTGGTTCAGTGGACAGTGTGGTATTTCGCCTTCAATAGTATAACCTCGCCGGTGTGTCGGCTCCTGTCGACCCACATTGACGGTTAGAGGTATTGGTAATTCTTGTCGTGCCGGATTCCCGATAAGAACCCGTGATCGGTGGATTTGTTCTGCCTTTGTCCGTGGCTCATGCCTGACAACGAAAAGGGACCTCGATTGAGTAGTAGATGACACTTCCTGTAGGAAATTTAGGAAATTTAGAATTCCAGATTTTTTGGAAATTTGATTCTGGGGAAATCTGGGCTGGGTTTGATCGGTCATCCGGTACACGGGGGTGTGATGTGTGCCAGCGTGTGCCTCAGCGTCCGCCCGAGCGGTTTGTCTCTTCATCTCTTGGCGGACGATATTTCTATGCCTTATACGCACCTTCTGACTGTACTTGTACTTCCCCTCGCGTGCGGATGGCGTCAGGGACTCGGGACTATAGACAAGGATCATAACGGACCGTGGTGTCCCCACACATTAGATATCAAAGATGCTGGGCATTAGCTTTGTGCAAGTACGTTATATTGGTGTGGAACCGACATGTTGTGTTATTCAGCGCACGGTGTCCCGAGTAAAATTTGGCTTGATCCTTTCGGCAAGAGCTGAAACATGGCTGAGAGCATACGCCAAACCAGGAAGAGAGCGGTGGAGAGCAGGCCATGGGTTAAAGGACACAGAAGTCAATACAGTACAATACAAGAAGGCAAGCACTTTGATGCAAAAACTTCAACCAAAGCCGTCTCTGAGAAGGAAGGCACGAAGGAAAAAGTGTTACACCGCCAAGAGAATTAAAGAAATAATCCAGGTATTATCAAGCCATGAGAGCACCGCGTGTTTTCTTAAGGGAATCTGCAATTCCAAGGAAGGTTTGTACGAGGCGGACCTGTCATCGAAATCAGCATCGCATCTCGCCTTCGGATTCCATCCACACGCGACGTACGGAATCCAGGACCTCAGCGTAAGAAGATCCAACGTGTGAGTTGGCAGGAGGCTGAGGGTTGTTCGGGACAGCTGTTTCTACCTCCTTTGCAATCTGCGCCATACGTTGAAGAACCGCATTTTCAGGGCCGAAAGAAACAGCATGGAAAGAGAGCGGAGAACTTGGAGAACGAGATGAATGGAGATATTGGCGAAGGGTGAATGCTTACCCAAGGGCGATAGCAGCACGACAGAAGGTACGCATCGTTGCGTCCTCAATGCTGCATTCTCCATCCGAAAGGAAGATGACAACGGGTACCCTAATAAAGCATGAGTGAAATATCATTATTTGACGATGTCTACCCGTACCGCTCAGTACTCCAATGCGCCCTCATCACTGCCTCAGCTTTCTTAATCGCTTCTTCGTAGTTGGTCCCTCCGCTGGCTCCAGTTTTCAACGCAGTCTGTAGCATGTTCTCCGGCGTGCGACTGAAGTCATTCTCGAAACACGCGGCAGCTTCATGGTTGAAAAATATGAGGCTGTAAGAGTCTCTACGTGCCTGTGTATTTCGGCTCCCAGAGCCTGAGACAGATAATGCAACTTGACGCGAGTGCCAAAAGCCATGCAAGGATAGGTATACGGCTCCAAGTCTGTTGTTGTGACGGCGTTGAACATCAGCTGTAACAGGGGTGGATGGTAGTGGCGAAGGCGGCCTTAAGCCCATCGACCATGATCTGCAATAGATAGAAATGAGTGAGCTAGGTGGTGATGCCAAAAGTTCGGCGAAACCCATCATACCTGTCAATCACAAAAATTCTAAAGGTGCGGACGTCAATGTGGAAGGGTCATTTGGGAATGGAATGAGGCATCCTCACATATGGAAAGCTCGCTGCAACAAGACCGGGTTCGTGCACGAGAACAGGTGACCGTCACTGGAAACATAACTGAGAATTGCTGCGTCATTAGTTGCTTTTCGGTCCTGTGGGAGATGACATACCCTGGGCCAGTAGATTGGGTAGTCGCGTGAGGCGGGTGGAAAATCGGGAGGGTGCAGTAGGAGGGTTTCTCGGCCTGGTTGGCTGTAGCTTGGTGTTCCGGACCTAAGAGCAGAAAGTCAGACAAAGCCTGAATATCATACCTCGTTCTAACCTGGACACATAGCATCACTTCGAAGGCATCAGTAGAAGTTATACACGCTACACTTTACGCGCAACATTTTACAACTCACCATTTTGCGAATACAGTTTGTTCGTCTCGCGAATACGGATCTTACAATGATGCATGAGTCGAGTTCTCCTGCCATCGTTGTCAAAAGGTGTACCTTTGAAGCCTGACAAAGTTGTTCATCGTTATCGTAACAGCGCCCAGGACGTTGAAATGTTACATACCTGAACGTCTCCAGTACAAAGCGTGAGAGATCCAGTCTTTCGGTCGGTCAGGATTTGGTGCAAGACGAGCCGTGATATGCTCATGGTCGGGGCCAGTGCAGCGTTGGTCAGGATCCGTCCGGCAGTAGTCGAGATGTGCGTGACGACCCATGCTTTGACAGACAAGGTTACACATCATCGGGGCACCTTCGTCATTTGAGCCAAACCGTCTGCCATTCAATTCCATAGCGGATCCTTCAGGCCCGTCAATCACCCATTTTGTCCTCGACATCGAGCCATGGCTAGTTTCGTGCTCTTGCTGAGAGTGTCCTGACATTCTATCAGTTCAACTTCAGAATCATAGGAGAGCAGCCAACCTCGAGGTAAGGTGCAGAAGTATCCGCAACTAGCGCACCTAAGTCATATGCAGTGAACAAATGCCCGATCGAAGTGGGTTTGGATAATACCTCGTTTCACAGAAGTGGAAGGGTGACGAATCGAGGCTATGGATATGTTGGCCAGCATGTTCACGTTCTCCCGCGGGTATGGGCTTGACACATGCAAGGCGTTGAGAGACTGAATCTATGATGAGCAGAGTCGGTGAATGAGTATATGGACCCAACCTTGAGTATACTAAAAGGAGGAGGGTATGTTAGACCAACTTTGTCGAATAAAACGTTATGAACTTTGACCTTGGTATACTGGAATGTCGCGTGACGACCAGTAAAGGTTGCCTCTATGGACTGTGGTTGGGTCTCAATTTGACAGATTCCTTCGTTACAGAGCTCCTGACAATGATGTGCTTCGCTATGCACGACGATCAGTTTCGGTAACGGCAGTCGGCGACAGGAGTTACCCGCAAAGGTGCACAGCTGAGTCCTCCAATCCATGAAGGTGATCGTTGTTCGCGCAAAGACGTTTGCAAAGCTCGCATGTCATGGGGCACATCCTGATATCACAGACATGCCACTCGTGTTCCTCATCGCTATCGATCAACGACCATTTCTTCAGGAATTTGCAAGCCAAAATACGAACTCAATACGGACCTCGGATAGTCGCATGTTCCAGGACATTTATATCGGATGGCTCCGCTAGGTAGGGCAACTTGAAGTCTGCAAGGCTGAGATGCTGTTAATGGCGGGTAATCAAGACTGTTATGTGAGCCTACCGCTCCACAAGCGTGTTTGCGGGAGGCGCAAAGATGCGCGCCAACGTGACCGACAGGCTTAAAAGCATTAGTAGGTCTTTGCAAACTGGTATGACGCACAGCTTACGCTGACACAATCCTTCTGGCACCCTTTTTTCTCGTTATGAATGCACACTTCGCCACACAGGTGGACGTCGACTGCACAACTACGAGTGCGAAATCAGCAACTTCGCAAAGCGGTGCACAACTCTGCAACATACAAGTGCGAGCCATCGTGTCCGGCACTGTCAGGAGACGTTAGCTGTAGTCAAGCCCAACCAAAGAGAGTCATACGGGGATCCACAGGCCTTCACCCCATCGGGGTGGGCGTCGGCGTAGTCGCAAGGGTGGTGACATTGGTGATCGGTGCCACAATCGTGGGGTTGTTGTGTGGGATCATGCCGCCGTGACAGGGTACAATTGAAACTACATTGCGAACAACCCATTCTGCACAGCTCGACGTTCGCCTGAAGATCCACGATTGCATTTTCCATTTGCCGGTGGAGCATCTCGATATTTGTGTTGGCGGTCTTAAAGCGCTCTAGATTGATAGAGACCCATCTCTGAACGTGAGCTATCCTGTAATTTGCCACTTCCTTGAGATAACTCCCCAGTCCATCTAGCCATTCCGCCTTGTCCGTATCGTGTCGTGCTTCGTATTTTTCCCAGGTCTTTTTGAGGTCCATGAGCGCTGCCTCACGAGCGCGAGAATCAGAAGGTTGAGGCGATAGGAAAAGTCGGAATGGAGTGTCCGGAGAGTCGACGACGACATCATTGTCAAAACACTATAGCATGGCGATCTCGTATCAACCAAACATTAACAGTAGCCGGAAGAGTCACCTTGAGCGGTTCGACGGTGGGATGCACTTCGGCGACACCATACTCCAAGGCCACAGGAAGAAACGTCAGCAAGGATTGTGCACGATGCGTAGCGAGCGATTCTATTGTCACGTCCATATCAGAACTGCGGCTAACAAGCAAATGGTGAAAGATGCCCAAGCTCACGGGACATAGCACTCCAGTCATTGGCCTATGGTTGGGATTAGGAGGTGAACCTCAAAGAGCAACGAGGCGACTCGAGTTACCTTCAGTTTAGCCATCAATATCTTCATCGTATGCAGAAATTCTCCTGCAGATGGATGTGTAATCCTCTGTGCATCAAGACGACGTTTGAGGCTGGCAAATAACGAGTAAAATTGACTCGATTCAATGACCGGCCAAGGGACGATACTCAAGCGGCCTGCATGAAGTCTGGAAATAAAATTGGCGCCTTGCTCGTCTTGTACAATTTTCTGAGAGACGGGAACATAATTAAATGGTCGTATCCCGGGCGAGATCCTTACCTGGAATTTGAGTGAGAATCTGAGCAGGTGTCCGATCAGTAGGAGAAAGATGCGACACTATGGGAGGAACTTACTCCCGTACAATCTCTCTTTTATCAGACTCCACGACATCCTAAAGCAAGCTATTGATTCAGCGGGGTGGAGGCTATAACAGAGATTGTACCTTGATAATGATAACAAGAGTGGATTGGAATAGAGATGGATTGGTTTCGGGGTCCAGGATCACAGAGGACGCTTGGAAAGATTGGAAAAGATCAGCAACATCGCGTGACAGAGTAAAATTATTTCTGAAAAGGACCTAGTTAAATCAAAAGGCAATCGGTCGTTGACTCAAGAATGCTAAGGAGTGGCACATACGAGGTTCGAAATGGCTGTATTGAATAAAACAAGCAGCGCATCCTCTTGGGGTGAACGTTCGATGCTATGCACACCTGCATGTACAATATGAGCACCCGCTGGTACCACAAGCGCATGAAATGAACAAACCTTCAAAATCGAGAGCTACCAATATCGCATCATCAGTTGGAGTAACCGACATCCAGACTCCCTCTGAAACAACGTCATCGTTAGGTTGCGATGAGGAAGGACAATGAGTACCAGTTGTTCTCATAGCACTGCCAGCAAAAGAAGTATCCATCAGGTG
This sequence comes from Podaxis pistillaris, assembly GCA_018524465.1. NCBI lineage: Eukaryota > Fungi > Basidiomycota > Agaricomycetes > Agaricales > Agaricaceae > Podaxis > Podaxis pistillaris. The sequence continues at coordinate 97,711 of JAEUWN010000319.1, forward strand.
ATTAAGGGCGAAACTCTTGCCCACCGATTGTTCACCTAAAACATTGAGGCCGTGTCCTGGTATTAGAACTATCGACTCACCCATTGACGAAACCACTCGAACGGGCTATCAACCAGAGTGATCAGGATATTGGCTATATCAGTCAAGATGGTAAGATCATACCTTATCAGCCATGTACGACCGAAGGATGGATTCATACCATCCGAAAGAAAGGCTGTCAACAATTCGTCCAACTTCAGCTCCGAGAAGGGATTTCTCAAATTCTGCTGATATAACCCCATCTTTCAACGGTACGAAGCGGTTTTCGCGCGCGACAGCAATGTGAATGGGGATGAGGCATAGTAAGTCTGCGAGCCACTGGCCGGCACCGAACTTGGAGACGACAGTCAGAGAATTGCCGCTGAGGTCCAGAGCATCAGAGTAAGTCTTGACATTAATAGTAATGGCCCTCAGCTGTCCGCGTGTTGGCTTCTTTGTTTTGTCCTCAAATCGTCGGACAATCATTGCGAAATATGACGCGTACTTGTTATGGACTTGATCAGACACAAAAGTGATGCTCTGAGGTTGTCGGATGGCTGACGACGTGGTCGTCTGCCGGGACATGGCGGCCACCACAGGGAAGCGTGTCCACACGTCCGCAAAGCAGTCAATCAAGCAGTTGTTGACGTAGCGCCTATCCTTGGACGTGTCTTTGTCTGTCTTCGTCCCCTTTTCTTTGAACATAAACTCAGATGATTTCTTCGTGATATCCAAGGCGAGGGATCTGCAATAACCCTGCAGCTCGTTCATCATCAAGAGATGTATGCGTTGTCGGCTGACGAAAGAAGTGATTGAGATAGTTCCATGGGCCTCGGGTAGAGTAATCGTGACCCCGGCGTTCGCGCCAAATGAGTCCCAGTGGTATGCGGTAAGAACCTGCTGATCCTCTGATTGAAATACGAACAGTGCGCACGCCCCGTCTGGAGAGGACATTACAGAGACGGGTTTCTTGAGTAGCGCCACAGAGGCGGGTCTAGTGAATTGACATGGGCCATAAGCATTGGTACGAAGACTTCTGTAAGTACACACACCGAAAACGCTGGCTAACGAGAGACCAAACCCGCGCCTGGCCCATTGAGTCCACAAGCAATACCTCTTCTGTCCCCGTCACCAAGCAAACGTGATCGATGGTGCTTTCGTAGTTATACCAAGCCCGCAATTCGATAGGATTTGCCCAACTTTGCAAAGCGCCGAAATGTTCGTCGAATGCGTATACATAGAGGATGAGCTTTCACAAGCATGCTAGAATTAGGAATCATGTATGGAAAGGATCACGAAAGCACTCTACCATCTGAGGCGCACACAGGACTAGCAGGCGCTTGGTCTCGTCAAAGGTTACCAGAAGTTCTTGGCCGACCCTTTTCTTATGAAGCTGGCGTTTGGGTCGAGCGTGTCGAACGGCGTCTCCGATGTTCAGAATGTGATCCAGATAGAGAGAGAAGCTTTCGTGTTGGTCGTCAATGACAAGAAGCAGCCGGTCGTTTGGAAGCATTTGAGTATGTCTGGAATACGTCATTCATGAATGGACGGGATCGATGTATCTTGTACTCACAATACACGATGATGAAGGTGAATTGTAATTGACACCACGTCTTTTTGATTGACGGAAGGAGTGGGTATGAATTTTGGATCGAGTTGGAGGTTATGTCGGTGATCACTTGAAAGCTCCATCTTATGGATCCCATAGTCCAAGGCAGAATCTATTCGAAGCTGGTGCGTGTATGCAACTCGATACGTTTCTGCAGAACTCATGAAACACAATGTAAACCCAGCGGAGAGGACCACTCACTGTTCCACGCGAATGTCTTCGTGACGTCACGAATATGCTTCAAAATAATGGTGGGGATACTGTGGAGATGAGGAGATCAAGTTGAGAAAAACATGAACTTGAAACGCAACGCACGAAGTGACTGCAGCCTCAGATGCCGAATTGATATCCTGGACGAAGATATCTGTAGACTTTTTCTGCCTATCCGCCTCGTAAGTTCGGAGTTTCTCATCAAGTTGCAATTTTGCAGTATCTTTTTGCCGTTCAAGGATAAAGCTGGCGATGTGGCCGAGAGCCGATTTCAGAGCATTGTCGAGATGGGTGTAAACTCGCTCGATAGCCTGACGTGTAGCGAGCTCTACCAATGGTTCATCCTTTACGTATTGACCAACTTGTGCTAGGAATTCTTGATCTGGGAGTTTATGGCAGGAAGTTTCCACCTCAGACTCGAATGTATAGTATGGTCTCCAAGTCTTTGTCTCGAATATTGCTTGAAGATGACCCGTGAAGCCGTCAGCGATAATCGCCCGAACGAGTTTCTCTGTATAGAATTCACGATAGTTTTGAACGATAAGGCGCACGCAGATGATCCGTTTCTTTTGGCTCCTGTATCCGCCGGGCAGTTCCGTGACCTTCTTTCTCAGCGTCTTAAATGCAACATGAGAAGTAGCGTCAGGAACATGGGTCGTCAAGAACGTGATGAAATCCGTTTTAAATCGCATTATGATTCAGTCACAACACCAAGCTCCGAATGTTGTAACATACCTTTGAGTCGATGAAGTTCATCACTAGTGATCGAAAATGCACCAGATAGGCGTACGGGATCAAGTGATCTGGCGAGGTTCAGCAAACATTTGACGAAGGCAATTCTGTACACGCTCACGGGTAATAATCGAGTATCTTTCCAACAAGATACGCCATCAGCTGCCTCCGAATAACAGGTTCGTTGTCTGTCAATGTCTGATCCATTGCAGACTTCTCGCCTTCTCGCAACGTTTTGACTTCTCGAAAAAGCTTCTCCCTCCGTTCTGCCCATTCCATGCATGGTTTCTTGTAAACTCCAGTACTTAGTCCATTCTCAACCAGGATCTGAATGGCGTCCTTATTGAGGTTGGGGTCGATTTTCACAATTGAGGATGTTCTACAATATCAAATATTTTGAAGATAGACGAGTAGGCTAAAGTACTCACAGAAGATCCTGAAGTCGTACGGGAGTGAAGGTTTCATCAAACGAGCTTTCTTCAGTTCGAGGAGGTATGACCCTAGCGGAGAGAAATCCTTGGGACGTCTCCCCAAGCATAAGCTGTGGTGGCGGGGGACGTGCCTGATCCTCGTCTCCGGGCTCTCCTACGATATGTTTCATCAACATAGAGTGTATCTTTGAGGACTGGTAAGAGCGAGAAATGATCGCAAATGATGAATTGAGTGAATACCAGAAATCCGGGGCGAGATATTACACTCTCTTCTTGTTCATTCGTCTTGGCGATTTCGAAATGATGGAACCGATCATCGTCATCGTCACTCACATACTCGAACGTAGAGTCAGCACCATCATCGTGGTTAAAATCTTGCTCATGGTCCCATATAAATGCCCGACTTTGGGCAGGAGACATGAAGCACAATAGCTGCTCGGATATTTTGGAAAGATATCTGGATACATATTGATTGGTAGATGCCCTCTAGGTGATTCAAGCACATACCGCATGAACGTGATGCGATTGCGTCGAGGGCCATCCGGCGCATTGTCCATCCATGTAGCCTCTTGGGGCCAATACACTGCATATATGACATCCGATGGGGTAGAGCGAACAATGTACATTCCGGATCGCAAGGTAGGTTCCGAATTACCCTCTTTGGAGCGTTGGAGTAGTCGAGCCCTGAAACTGCTGGTAGGCACCTCTGTCAAACTGCAATGCAGAGCGAACTCACGTGTAGTCGTCGACGACTTTTAGTGAGGAAAGAAATCTGATAATCTCACCCCTGTCGCCATACACTCCGATCGGGCGAACCGAGAGCGCGTCAAGCGCTTTGAAGTCAACCTTGGTGAGTGCGGCATAAGCACCGGGACACATATCATTGATGAATCTCTTGAGGCCATCTTGTGCAATGATGACTTTGTCCACTGGGAGGAGCATCAGTGGGTATACCTAAATCAGCCGACCGACTGACCCAAACCACCACTGCCTTGTTCACTGATCAGGTCCAGGACACGATACAATCTCGGTATGGCGTTTGCTAGATCGAGATTCGCGTCGGCGGATTGGGAGAGTCTCACAGCCGAAGAAAAATCGGGAATGTGTGTTGGAACGGTTGGATCGAGTTGGTCATGTCCATGTACGCGAAGAGGAGACACAGTGGCTTGACTATAGAAGGCAAAAAGGGTTTTATTGCAGTCCATCGGACATTGAATCTTTGACGAGTTGACGTACGGGATTAGTGGCCTGGAAATCGTGTTTCGAGGTTGAGCTCCGTCATCCTGAATAAGACGGTCAATCAGAGAGACAGCCAATACTCGAGAGCATAGCAGCTCACAGATGGTCTCCCTCGGTTCCAGGAGTCATCACTATTGTCTGTTTGCGATTAAGTATAGTAAACATCGATTAATCAAGAACGTGCTTTACACTGCGAGTTTGTTGGGGGGCTGGAAATGCTGTTACTGGTGGTAATTGCTGTCATTTCTGGGGGGGTATTCTGGCTCTAACTGGACAAGAGTATTTATAGACGGTCATTCAATCTTTGGTCTTTGCAATGCCCTTGACCCCGCGTCAAAGTTGAAACTAGCCAACAATGGCCGCTTGGGTAACTAAACGTGATTGAAGCTGCAAGGAAGGTGTACGAGGCTTTGCCGTGCAATGAGACTCGAAAGCCGCGTGTCCGCAGCATACAGGAAGTCAAGATAGAAGATCAACCTGAACGGTGGCCGGGATTGATATAGAAGTCGTGGGGGGACCACGTCTTGAAGGCAGCCGCGTGTCGAAGCTGAGTGTCCGGAACTTGTGAAGAGAGGCACCAATATTCACTGCCATCACCTCTAAGGACTCTATGCGTTCACAGATGGCGTATATGGCAGAGGGAATATCCATACTACTTCAAATTCGTCGAACAGACGAGAGCTCCTGGTTTTATGGGCATTGACTGTCCAGGACCTGTTGAGATAGTGAGTCGCTCGATACTGTCGCAGGGTTCGTACGAGACGTACAGTATTTCATGGTTATCGCGGACTCTTATCGCGGGCTCGGAGTTTGTAGTCCGTGACACCAAACTGATCGGTCGAGAAGACTAGTTTTGGCACGTTTCGAAGTACTTGAGATAGAACTCGAAAGTTCAGCAGTGGATGAACAAAACTGTCATCCCAGCGCGTCAGCGGAGTACCACAACCGTAGCCTTATGCCGCGCTAAGTCATTTACATGGCCAGAACTTCATTAGCCTGTAATGATGGCATTAACAGACTGGTGAATGTGATGACAGTGTGAGACAAATACCTTCTGTCAGCCTGTGTGGACAACGTGTATGTACCAGTAGACTCCAAAGTGATAACTTAACATGCCTCCTCTTCCCACGATCACTGCGTGGCCCGCTGTGCTAAGTATCATCACAGTGATTGCTTCATTGCCCTAATGGCCACATCAGTTCATTATCTGTTATGATGGGAATCTGATTAATCATGCTCCGAGCTAAGGGACCTTCAGGGCTTCAATGACTGGTGAGACAAGCGCTCGAGATAGTGAAACCCAATAGGTGTCTCGGATTCTTCCGGTGAACACTTAACTCCCGCCTCGCCAGGTCTGTCACTACACGAGCGCGTCAGCGTCCGTCTTGCGTGAAGGTTTCGACAGAGAGAATGAGAAGGGCATGAGGATAGCTGGGAGAATTTTTGGGATAATAAGAGTCCGCAAGTGAGCTTAATGGTGTAGGATGTTGACGAGTGGTTCAGGGAGCAGAAAGAGACAAGACGAGGCAGTTTCTAGAATGCAGGGACGTCGGATAGGGGGTAAAGAGGTGGAAGGTAAGCCGATATTCTCCCTCTACAAGGAATCCCATTGCCGTGTTTACACTAAGATGTGAAGGCTGTGTATAATAAGTTTTCTACGATATGAGGTCGGGAAGGGTGAGGGCGGGTCAAGTAGCATGAAGAGAAAACTGAAATAAAGGCGAATAGACAATCTACAGAGCAGGGCGAGTCCGGAGAGGTCTGAACTAGGAAATCTATTGAGGAGTTGGTGATAAAAGTAAAGGTAGAAGAGGTAACACCCGGAAATGAATATGGAAGGAGAGAGGCAGCGGCAAAGGCAGGCAGTGAGGCTCAAAGGCGATTTCCAAACTTGGCTTGCGAGAGTTGATGGACGCCAGATAGGTGGCGATATTGTGTCGTCTAGCGAGCCGGAGGTGCGTCTTGATAACCGAATGCAATGGAAGAGTGACAGAGTGTCGCTAAGTGAAATAGTGGGGGGAGGGCGTGATGGACGCTTACACAGCCAGACGGCGTCCGGTTTCCACGGTTTGCCAACGCTCAGCGGGCTACTTACCCATTTCGAACCAGGGCGAAAAAGTGCAATCATGATCAAGCAAAGCACCCGGGTTGACTCTGCAATGACGTGGGTGAAGGAGTGGGGATACTCTATGGACGTGTAAAACCCGCTAAATACTGACAGCCTCACTGACGGATATGGTGAATCACCATTGTGAATTTCGTTCTCAATTAACTTCCTGTAGGTAGCCCGGTGGTGGACGATATCATCCCATGACTTATCATCCATCAAGTCCGTTAGTGACACGTGGTTTGGAATTTCATTCTAGTGCTTTGGCGTGACGGGTAAGGCAAGAAATAATGATAATAGTAAATATGTGATGAACGACAACATGAATGAGCGGGAATGGTTGATTGGAGGCCAGGGAGCCTCCAAAAACCAGGGTTGTGAGGCGAAAGGGGGAACGCAGACGGGTCACCCGCCGCACATCCCGTCCTTGCCTCACCATGTTGTCGTTCTGTGGGGTGTGGGTGGGTGAGAAAAATTTGTGAGTGACGATGTTGTAATGGAGAGGTTTGGCGCGAGGCAGGGATAATGGTGGCGAGGAACACTGAGTCGTTCGAACGCTGTTATGCCCGTGACTCGTTACGCCGCACAAGAATTTGCACCAGCTTCCTTTCGTCATCAGGTGTGATACTTTGGATCGTCAAGGAAGGGGATGCATTTTCGTTGGATAACTTGAGCCGCTCAACGTTGATCAGCGATAGAAAGCCAGAGAAGATCGGAAAATATATGGTGCGTACAAGTACAGAGGAAATCAAGGCGGCATCGCACAAAGTAGAAGATGGAAGTACATTGGACGGACAAATGGCATCCCACACAGGGCTAGCACAGGGGATACACATACTGGCAGGAGGGATAGCATACTCATGATCTTGGGAACGGAGGGACAAGGAACCACATTCAGGCCATGAGCGCACCCCGTGTCTTCTTGAGGGAGTCTGTAATTCCGAGGAAAGTCTCCGCCAATCGGACCTGTCAAGGAAGTGAGTCATGGAATACTTGGTTCGTCTCGTGATGACTGAAGAACACACGGAATCCAAAGCCTCAGCATAGGAAGACTCGACGTGCGCATTAGCAGGAAGTGAAGTGTCCCTTGGAGCATCGCGCTCTACTTCCCTCGCAATTTGAGCCATCCGTCGAAGAGTCTGGTTGCTCGGGCCGAGCGAGGCAGCATGGAAGGATAATGGTTTCCTGGTGAAACGCGATTATAATAAGCAGACGCAATGCCTGGAATAGGGGAACACATTGCTCACCCAAGTGAAACAGCGGCGCGGCAGAGAGTACGGATAGTGGCATCCTGAATACTACATTCTCCACCGGAGAGGAAGACAACGACAGGCGATCTTGAACATTATCAGCCTCAACTCGGAGGATTTAACGGTCTTTAACCATACCGTTCAGTACTCCAGTGTCTTCGCATGACAGCTTCGGTCTCTCGGACAGCCGCTTCATAATTGGTCCCTCCGTATGCTTCGTATTGCAATAGTGTCTGCAACAAATTCTCAGGCGTGCTCTGGAAGTCATTTTCAAACGATCGAGTGACAGAGTGATTGAAAAGGATGACGCTGTATGAGTCTCGCCGAGTGGGTACTGCCTGACCTTGAGTTCTTGACCCTGGTGCAGCCAACGCGGTTTGCCTTGATTGCCAGAACCCATGCAATGACAAATACACTGCACCGAGTCTGTTGTTGTGACGACGCAAGATTGTTGGAGTCACAGAGGTTGCGGGGAGCGGTGTAGGCGTATTCTGGCACATTGACCCCGACCTTGGGTCAATCCTGTGAGTCAGAACGAGAGAGTCATTAGACAACATTGCCATACCTTTCAATTACGAAAATCCTGACACCCGGTTCATCTCATTGAGACAGCAATCTTTGCATGGGTGATTGTACTTACACGTGGAAGGCCTGTTGCATCGCCACTGGATTCTTGCATGAGAACAGATGCCCATCGTTAGATACATAACTGAGAGGATTGTCTCAGCGGCGTAGACAAAAACTAATGGTTCTAACGCACCCCAGGCCAGTCAATTGGTCAGTAGCATGAGGGTGGAAAATCGGCAACGTGCAATATGAAGGTTGTGCAGGTTGATTCGCGGATGCCGCGTGTTCTGGACCTGGTGGAATATCAGGGCACGAAAGACGCGTATCGATCCAGTGTCCTCACCTGGACACATTGCATCACTGCCAGGACAATAGTCAGGTCTAACCAACGAGGGTTTCCCCCACTCACCACTTCGCAAAATTAGCTTGGTCGTCCCGCGAGTAAGGATCTTGCGGGAGCATGTTAGCATTGCCACGAGGTCACTGCTCTCAAAATAGTATACCTCTGAAACCTAAAATAAAAGTAAGTAAATAAGCTAAGATTCCTTAGAACAATGACCTACCTGAACGTCTCCAATATAGCTTGTGCGATATCCAGTCCTTTGGCCGATCAGGGTTTGGTGCAAGACGAGCTGTGATATGCTCGTGGTCAGGACCGGTACAACGTTGGTTCCTGTCCGTCCGACAATAATCGAGATGTGCGTGGCGACCCATGTACTGGCAAACAAGATTGCACATCGTGGGGGCACCTTCATCGTTGGCGCCGAAGCGATGGCCGTTCAGCTCCATGGCAGTGCCATCAGGACCATCAATAACCCATCTGGTCCTGGACATAGAGCCATGGCTAGTTTCGTGCTCCTGTTGAGGGTGTCCTGAAGCCATTATTCGTGATTAAACCAGGTCCCGTCGGGGGAGGCAAGGTGCTACGGACCTCGAGGCAAGGTACAGAAATAACCACAGCTTCCACACCTGTCACAATGAGAGTTCAGTGAAAAATTTTACTGCACAAGGTAGAAGTTCCAAGCGTACCTGGTTTCGCAAAAGTGAAACGGTGCCGGTTCGAGGCTATGAATGTGTTGACCTTCATGTTCACGTTTCCCAGCGGGTATTGGTTTAACACAGGGCAAACGTTTAGCATCTGAAAGAGATTGTTAGCCAGACTCCGTGTGAGTAGAGATGGGCTCAACTTTGGGAGTACTATGTAGCGCATGAGAGAGTAACTTTGGCTCAAATCAGGGCCTTGGTATGTATAGATCTACGTTATCTTGGTATGCTGGAAGGTCTCATGACGTCCGGTGGATGTTGCTCCGATTGATTGTGGTGTAGTGTCAATTTCACATATCCCAGCACCACAGAGCGCCTGGCAACGGTGAGCTTCCCTATCATCACAATTAGAGCAGGTAAGATTGATAGCTCGAGATACATTACCCGCAAAGGTGAATAGCGGAGTTGTCCAATCCGTGAAGGTGGTCGGTGCTGCCACACAGTCGTTTACACAACTCGCACGTCATTGGACACATTCGATTGTCGCAAATATGCTGGTCGTGAGCCTCATCACTGAGATCAGAGACGCGGGGATGTGAGTAAACAGCTTGATTCACATGAATGAGCGAACCTTGGATAACTACATGTTCCAGGACAAGTATATTGGACGGTCCTGTTGGGCAGGACAGCTACGAGTCCGCAAGGCTGCAACCAATCTTGTATCATTTCAGCTATCAACGTTGAGGGGCAGAAATCACCTTCCCGCAAGCATGTTTACGAGCGGAACAGATGTGATCACCCTCATGGTCAGCCATCTGATTCAATCAGCATCATGGCACAATTATTCTCTGGAGCGACTGACCTGGGTGCAATCAATTTGGCATCCCTTCTTGTCTCTATGAATGCACGGTTTTCCGCACAAATGCAGGTCGATAATGCAGCTACAGAGAGGTTAGGTGAATTTCGCGGTTGTCCGCAAGTTGAAACGCCTACATATGTGGGCTATCGTGGCCGGCGCTAATATATTTATCAGTTGAACCAAGACATTCGTCAAATTGTAATGAAAGGCGTACGGAGATTGACAAGGTTCGGTTTCCTCAGGATGATCATCAGCATAATCACAAGGGTGATGGCACTGATGATCTGTGTTGCAGTCATGTGGCCGGCGAGAAGTGTCATGCCTGCGCGATAACGTGCAGGTGAGGTTACAGCTTGAGCAGGTCATTTTACATAGGTCGACGTTGGCCTGGAGGTCCACCGCTGCATTTG